>JBBPBX010024678.1:12191-39487 GCA_038048925.1 Garcialebias charrua
CATGCACGGGGAGAACATGCAAACTCCACCCAGAAAGGCCCCGGACCGGGATTTGAACCGGCAACCTTCTCGCTGAGAGGCAGCAGCTCTACCAGTTGGGCCACCGTGCTGCCAAAGTGATGATAGTGAGAGGGCGCTATTTATAAGACTGAGCTGAACACAGCACCTCAGACTGAGGAAGTCTTTCGGACGAAAGACGAAACGTTTCTACAATTTTTTTTGCTTTGTTTTGTTTTGTTTTTTGAATGTCCGGAGGACCAGACTTAGCTTTTTTAGACATATTTGATAATGTTCTTATTGAAACAATTCCTGAATGTTTTTCATGCTGTGTTAATGCCACATGTTTGTCTCTTGACCCTACAAATGGGTAAGGCTACAGCAGACCTAGCCCACGACTGGAGTTTTATTTAGGTATTTTAAGTCACTAATAAACACAATGGATGATGATCATATTGCTTTATGATAGGCCATTATTAAGGAGTTGTTATTATTATATGTTCATATTGGCTAGTGATCCCCCCCACCCTAAAAGTTAATTTAGTCTTCACTGTGTTTCTTGGACTGTGGCTATAATGTGTGAGAGAAGTGGAGCGTGCTCTATTCACACAAGGAGAGCTGTTGGTCAGGTTACTTCTTGTTGTGCCATTAACTCTAAAATAGTTATTGAATCAAGTGTTTGCTTATGTAGGTACAACTAGATGTTAAACCGTTAAAATACCCCAGAATGCAGGAAATGGCAACTACTTTATTCAAAAATTTCTGGGGAGGATCCCCAGACCCCCCCTCCCCCCATCAGTGTGTACTCCTCACATTACAAATGCTTCTGACACTAATGCCCCTTTTCCACTTGGTGGCGCGGGTCGGATGTGACGTCATATTTGCGTGCCAAACGCGCGTTGGACAGCATTTCCACCTCACAGATGCGCGGCGCCGCGCCAAGATTCCGGACTCATCTCAGAGCAGGGTCCAGGCCGGCTGGCCCCGAACCGTGGGGAGGAGGCTGGACTGAGTTTGAGGAAGTGGCTGCCGCGAGGGAGCAAACACCGAAGGACTTTACAAGATTAACACGGTAAAAACAATTATTTGTATTTAAAATTATAGCAAACATGTGTCTTAAGCCGAACTATTCCTTAATAATTTCACGTTGTTGTCAAAACGGCAGGATTTAAAAAAGTAGTTTCGCCATGTGCACGCGCGCCCCCGCGCGCGCACGTGAGCCGTCTTTATTTCTATAATGTAGCTAAATAAACGCTTTAAAAAATATATTTCATAGCTGACGTTATATCAAGAGGGTGCTTGAGCTTAACAGTTCCTTAATAATTTCACGTTGTGGTCAAATCAGCTGGATTTAACAAAGTAGGTCGACACGTGCACATCACATGCACGCGCGGGTGGGGTCGATCGGCGTTCTTTCTTTTAAATGTAGCTAAATAAAAGCTTAAAAAATATATTTCATAGCTGGCTTTATACCACGAGGGTTCCTCAGGTTAACAAGTCCTTAATAATGTCACGTTGTGGTCAAATCTGCTGGATTTAAATTGATTTGTTTTGACTAATTCCAAACCTGTCACATGTGCTTCGAAAATAAATTATTAAAAAATCGAATTTTAATTCAAATAACTCCAACAGCTTACAGTATGCACATAAACATGTAGTGATTACACTGTGTTGGTTTGAAAAATATCTGCTTTGTGGTTTCTGAGATATTTGATATATGTATATATATCTTACATATATCTTATAAAATATATCTACATATAAAACAGTTTCTAGACTGAATTACCGGTAACCATGTTTTTCTTTTTTTTACAGTTAAGACGAAGAAGTCAACACCAGAATTTATCAACTTGTGTCTTCTGGAGGAAGCACATGAGACAACAGGAAAAAAATCATTTAGGTGGATGCAGTATTTATTTTTGTGCTTTTTTCACTTCTTAGTTTTCATAATAAACATTTTATTTCTTAAGTGGTGTCATTGAACAATAATTTCCTAAACATATTTTACAATGTTAAGTGTGTACAGTATAGTGTTTGTTTAAAAACATACTGGAAGTTAAGAATATTTTCCATTTGCATTTGACCTTTAAAGAATCATAAGAAAAAGATTATTAGATTTGAACAGCCATCCATCCATCCATCCATCCTTCCTGATGTCGTGTCATGAGTAGTGCAGCAGCTTTTGCCAGGATGCACAGATGTCAACATGAACCCATCCATCCATCCATCCTGATGTCGGGTTGTGGGTGCAGCAGCTTTTCCAAGGATGCACAGATGTCAACATGAACCCATCCATCCATCCATCCTGATGTCGGGTTGTGGGTGCAGCAGCTTTTCCAAGGATGCACAGACGTCGCCATCAACCCCGATGAAGCTGTTCTTGGATGCCCAAACGAGTTTCCTGATCAACAAACATTTAATTATTAATACTTTGTTTTTACGTTTAAAGAAACATGCTTTTAATGTTTATGGGACAGTTTAAACCAAATTATCCATTTGCATTTGACTTTGAATTATCCCTGACAAAATATTACCGTTTAAATTTAATGAAATACAAACATTTAATATTACAGGGCCAATTGAAACCTAATTAATTCCTAATCTGTACCTTACTGTAAAAATAGTTTAACTGATTACAGGGCAGTGCGATCAATGTGTTAAGCAATGTTAACAGGAACCTTGTACATATATGAGAATAATCTTTATTATAAAGAAAGAAAATGGAAAACACAGGGGTTTAAAACAAGCTGAAAAGGCAATAAAAGTAAGATCAGAGCATTAAATAGCTCAAGGGACATTACCGCCAACAGGTGGTGAGACAAGGTCCTGCAGGGTGTTCTTCTTCTAATGTTTAGTGGTGGCTAGTAAATAGCTTGAGGTAACACTACCGCCACCACGTGGTAGGACGAGTGAGATTCTACACCCCGCCCACAGAAGGGCTGCAGTAGTGAATGGAGACAAAACCGTACATGTGAGCCGATCCTAACTGGAACAGACCGGACCAGACTGAGCCGCTCTGGGCCGGTAAGTGGAGAAGGGGCATAATGGTCACAGCATTGTTCAAGCCAAGAGCAACAGTCAGAACTGTGGGATAAGCACCCCCCTAAAGGGCAGATTCTAGAATCACACCTGATGTAAATTTATAACTACCCGGTATACGATTTTAATAATAATAGGTCTAATCTAAAGTGGGCCAGTCTGAGGCATGAATCTCCAGGGCTGAAAATGAGTCCCACTCCAGCCCTGGTCCCCAGCTGGGATTTGAACCGGCAATCTTCTTACTGATAGGTAACAAATTTACCAACTGAGCCATCATCCTTAAGAATGATTATTAAAAATTGGGTTGCCACATTAAAAGCCAAGATGGCCACCACATTTTATATTTGTAAACTGACCACCTCTACAATTTGAAGGAACTATGCTTTCTATGTTACCGGTACTTAAATTATAGTGTCCTCAAATGATTAGCGTGGCCTTGGGGTGAACGAAGATTAATCTGTGATAGCTAAGACCTCTACTGGCCATCCCCTGGCTCTGTTGTTGAACCAGGTCATGGAAAAATTGCTCCCTCACCTCATCAGTATCTTTTACTTTGCACTGCCTCTCACAAGCAAAATATAAAATATAAAAAAATCCTACATCTAATCTTATACACAGTGTAATTCATCCATCCATCCATCCATCCATCCATCCATTTTCTTCCGCTTATCCGGGGTCGGGTCGCGGGGGTAGCAGCCTAAGTAGGGAGGCCCAGACTTCCCTCTCCCCAGCCACTTGGAGCAGCTCCTCTGGGGGAATCCCAAGGCGTTCCCAGGCCAGCCGAGAAACATAGTCCCTCCAGCGTGTCCTGGGTCTTCCTCTGGGTCTCCTCCCGGTGGGACATGCCCGGAACACCTCACCAGGGAGGCGTCCAGGAGGCATCCTAACCAGATGCCCGAGCCACCTCAACTGGCTCCTCTCGATGTGGAGAAGCAACGGCTCTACTCCGAGTCCCTCCCGGATGACTGAGCTTCTCACCCTATCTCTAAGGGAGAGTCCAGACACCCTGCGGAGAAAACTCATTTCAGCCGCTTGTATCCGAGATCTCGTTCTTTCGGTCACAACCCAAAGCTCATGACCATAGATGAGGGTGGGAACGTAGATCGATCGGTAAATTGAGAGCTTTGCCTTTTGACTCAGCTCTCTCTTCACCACGACAGACCGGTACAGCGCCCGCTTCACTGCGGACGCTGCACCTATCCGCCTATCGATCTCACGCTCCAGTTTTCCCTCATTCGTGAACAAGACCCCGAGATACTTAAACTCCTCCACTTGGGGCAGGACCTCCTCCCCGACCCGGAGAAGGCATGCTACCCTTTTCCGGCTCAAGACCATGGCCTCGGATTTGGAGGAACTGATCCTCATCCCGGCCGCATCACATTCAGCTGCAAACCGCTCCAGCGAAAGCTGTAGATCACGATCTGATGAAGCCAATAGGACCACATCATCTGCAAAAAACAGAGTGTAATTCATACTCATTTAAATACCTTGCACAAAAAACATTAAGGTTTACTTGTATTTCCTGCATAATTCCAGAATAGAAAAAAAACCCCACTCTGCTTGAAAACTACAGACATTCACTCTTCCAATCCTTCAGCGTAGGGGGACATTGGCGTACCGCTTGTCCAGTAAAATAATCAACAACAAAACATAGTGGTAATTGTTAGATCTACATGTGCTTTAATACCCGAAGCTTAATAGTATTTGCCTTTTTAATATTGATTGACTAATTGATTTAATTATTTCTATTTCCCTCCCAGCCTCCTGACTGTGAGTTATCTGATGCAGAGATCATGAACACAGACATAGAATCAGAAGTGCTGGATTGACTGAGTTGATTACTCTTTGTGGCTCAATTCCTTCTTGTTAGGATTAGTTTTACAAGATTTTCTAAAGAAACCTGTGGTATGCTGAACCTGCTTTGTAGTACATTAAAGTTACCTGCTCTTTATACATGCAATAAACATGTAACCATTACAACCTTATTGTGGTTTACGTTAGAGTTTGAAGAAAGTAAGGAGCTGTCACAATCCTCTGGTTTCAAACCCATATGCAGGCAAGCGAGTGAGGCAGGAGTTTAAAAGAAAAAAAAATTTAAACAACAAAACAAAAAGGCTGACGTGGCAGCAAAACTTCCAAACTGGATCAGATTCTCAGAACAGGAATACAGGAGGACCATGTTGTCTGTGCAGAACAGAACATCATCCGTGGACACCACAATGCCAGGACAAGGACTAACTCAGAGACACAGACTTAAATAGAAGGAAACACCAATCAGACAAAGTGAAGACACCTGTGAGTGATCACAGATGCCAGGAGACAGAGAATGAGGATGCAGGACATAAACACAACACAAGATGGAGCTAGACACCAAGGAAACACAAACCCTATAGAGACATAAACAGAGGGTCAGGGAGACACAGAAATGAACACACCAAGGACAAACCATAATTCCTAAAGGAGCTTATGTTTATAATTTTAATACACCAAAAACCAAATGGTTTCAAATGTCAATCACTAGATTTGACAGAAATTGTTCAAGCCTTTGTAATGTTTTTCAGCATAATCATTTTTGACTGAGGTGATGAATTTAAAGGAGTTTCCCATAATGTTTTAAACTAATTTGCAGGAGTATTTACACTGTACTTTCTGGCGCATAAGTCGCAGATTTGCCAGTCCTGCGACCTATACGCCAAAGCAACTTTTATACTTTTTCTCCATATTCATAACACAATTTTTGACAGAAGCTTTAAAGCCCCACTGACATGATTTTTTAATTTTCATAAAATTGCTCAAAATAGATATCTTTTATCATTTAAATATGTTCATTTTTGCAAACAAAATGCTAAATCACTTTAATTTTGCTTTAAAAGTGATTTTGAACTTCAAGCCGTGTTTAATCATGGGAAATCCAATTACACACGAACGCACCATCTGTGATGTAACACTGGGCAGAGGGCTCTGGTCTCTTTAATAGCGGACCATTTAAAACCCGACGAATTTAGCAATCTATGTGAAGATTTGAGCTATTTGTCTTCATTTTGGGAAGCAGAAAATAGTTTGGGTGATGGAACAAGAAACAACAGGATCTAATTTAGGTCTGATGCTGTATCAGACTTACCTTCATGTCGAGCTGCTCATACCTGCGCACTGTGACAAGCCCAGAGCTCTGCCCGGTGTGACATCACAGATGGTGCGTTCGGGTGTAATCAGATTTCCCATGATTAAACACGGCTTGAAGTTCAAAATCACTTTTAAAGCAAAATTAAAGTGATTTATCATTTTGTTTGCATAAAGGAACATATTTAAATGTATTATATATATATTTATATATATATATATATATATTGAGCAATTTTATGAATATTAAAAAAATCATGTCGGTGGACCTTTAAATGTTCATTCATACTGACATGAACCAGAGTAAACATTACCATTTGCAGCCACTATAGGCATGAGAGAGCCCACTAGGCTTTTGACAACTACCGGTAGCATGTTGTTCCTGTACTGTTACCCACGCTGCCCCTCCCCACCGCCAAACATTGATCATTAAAGTGCATTAATGAAAAAGTTAAATGGAGACACATCTTTGCTATAATGTCGAGAAAACAAATAATTGTGTTTAAGTGTTAGTCTTGTTACCTTTCGAAGAACTGAAACAGCGAGTCCTCTCGTGCATGCTCCCATGTCCGCCAATCGAGTTTTTGCACAACGTCGGCCCACATTTCCCAGGGGTCAGTGGTGACACATTATAAAAGTGATTTATACTCCAGAATGACTTATATGCTGGAAAATACAGTATATTGTTTAAACAACGCTGGAAAGAAATAAAACTGTAGGTTCAGTGTGAGAAAGAAGAATGCAGAAAGTCTACAAGTGGGCAGAAATTTACAGAAGTGGGAAAAACATAAAAGCTTTAAACTCATCATACTAAAACTCTTTCATACATCATGACATGCAGCCAGAATCCTCATCAGAGCCGAGTCTGGCTGAGAGACATTTGTTTTAATTCACGTTTGAGTCTTACAAAAGCTGTCTTGATAACACTGAGTGCACTGTAACAGTGAGACACAAAGCAGCACCAGCCCTGTTGGAATGATCCCGGCCAATGAAAAGGCATTTAAATGCTCGCAATGCTGATTTAGCTTTTATTCTCTGAAGTGCTTCCAATCACACTCTCATTAGAGACGACTGATTGCTTCACATTTATTGTTTCTGAAATAAAACGCTCAAATTATCAAGGATCCTAAATTGCACTTAAATTCAACACTTAATTTTGCCAATCTTTCTTTCTGAACAATGCAAAATCATTGCCTGCACTTTCATTCCCCATTTCTGACTGAAGTTAACCGTCCTTTTCCGGGCTTTATCTTCAGTACTTTCTTTCTGCTTAGGCACTGCTTTTATGCTGTATGCTGATTATGGCCTCTTGGTTTCCATAGCGATGCTGAAAAAGATTATGGTCACAAATTGGACAAAAGAGAGAAGAAAGCAAGTGTGATACTTCAGTCCCACTTTGCCCTCTTTTAAAAGGATGCATCAGTTCCATCAGCCCTCATTTCAGCACTCTTCACAGGCGAAGCCTGCTGAACCTCTTCCATAAGCCACAAATATCAATCAGTGCAGCCATTTCTGTGTTGGATTGTTTGGTTATACTCATTCTGTTTCAGGTATTATGTTCTGTAGCAAAAAGATGGACCTATCTTCAAGACCTACAAACTGAGGATTTTATTGAAACCTTTGTGTGTTCTCTAGAGTTTATAGACCTATTACTGTATTTTGCACAATACGCGTTGCACTGCCCTATAAATCGCATCAATCCAAATATGTCTAATAAAATGGAAAAAAATCCATAAATACATTGTTTTGCTGTTATGCGTCGCTACTGACAACCTGGAATTGTGGGCCGGTGTTGTGCCAAAAATTGATTGGCTGCCAAATGGCAGCCGCAGGAGCATGCACTGGAGGACTTTAATAAGAATTTAACAAGACTAACACTTAAAAACAATTATTTGTTTGCTTGAAATTATAATAAAGGTGTGTCTCAGTCTAACTTTTCCTTAATAAATGCACTTTGACTGTCAAATCAGCTGCATTTTAAAATCCGATATTCGGAAACGTGCGCACGCAAAGGGACGTGTCGCTGCGCATTTATTCAAAATTTAACCAGATAACCACCTAAAAACAATTGTTTTTTTGTTCCTCAACTTTATAGTAAAGGTGTGCCTCAGTTGAACTTTCACTTAATAAAAGGACTTTAATGTTCAAATCAGCTATGCTTCAAAAGTATTTGCTACCTCGGTCCTGCGGGAGTGCGCAGACAGGGAGGATGTCAGAAAGGAGGAATGCTGCGTGTTTATTTGAAATTTAACCAAAGAAAGCACCTAAAACAATTGTTTGCTAATAATTATAGCAAAGGTGTGTCTCAGTTGAACTTTTGGATGGTTTCTGGGGGCCGTCCTGTCTCTCGTCGACTCCTCCCAGGCAGGCAGCCACAGCCAAAGTGGTTCAAGAAAAGAAAGTTCATGCTCAATAATCCAGATAACAAATCCAATTAAAGCTGCAAGCATCATTGAGGCCCTCGCAGCTTAACGCCACTCTGGCCTTATTGATGCGACCGCGCAAGCTCTAGCTCGTCCGCTCGGTCGCCATTTCAAAGTCTCTCGTGTCTACCCCGCACCAGGTGTGCACACGCACAATAAATCTGGTTCAGATCGGATGATGTCTCACTGAGATATAACAGTTTGAATAATCTAGGGGGCGCTATGGAGTTATATGTTAAACCACAATATCAATGTGTCCACAAGGGCTCACTGATTATTCACAATAAATTTGGTTCAGATCGGATGATGTATCACTGAGATATAACTATAGAAATAATGTAGGGGGCGCACTTGAGTCAAATGTTAGCCCACCTTGTCAACGTGTCCACAAGGGCTCATTGATGATACACAATAAATCTGGTTCAGATCAGATGATGTCTCACTGAGATATAACAGTTTGAGTAATCTAGGGGGCGCTCTGGAGTCATATGTTAAACCACAATATCAATGTGTCCACAATGTCTCACTGATGATACACAATAAATCTGGTTCAGATCGGATGATGTATCACTGAGATATAACTATAGAAATAATGTAGGGGGCGCACTTGAGTCAAATGTTAACCCACCTTATCAATGTGTCCACAAGGACTCACTGATGATGCACAATAAATCTGGTTCAGATCGGATGATGTCTCACTGAGATATAACAGTTTGAATAATCTAGGGGGCGCTCTGGAGTCATATGTTAAACCACAATATCAATGTGTCCACAATGTCTCACTGATGATACACAATAAATCTGGTTCAGATCGGATGATGTATCACTGAGATATAACTATAGAAATAATGTAGGGGGCGCACTTGAGTCAAATGTTAGCCCACCTTATCAATGTGTCCACAAGGACTCACTGATGATGCACAATAAATCTGGTTCAGATCGGATGATGTCTCACTGAGATATAACAGTTTGAATAATCTAGGGGGCGCTCTGGAGTCACATGTTAAACCACAATATCAATGTGTCCACAAGGTCTCACTGATGATACACGATAAATCTGGTTCAGATCGGATGATGTCTCACTGAGATATAACAGTTTGAATAATCTAGGGGGCGCTATGGAGTTATATGTTAAACCACAATATCAATGTGTCCACAAGGGCTCACTGATTATTCACAATAAATTTGGTTCAGATCGGATGATGTATCACTGAGATATAACTATAGAAATAATGTAGGGGGCGCACTTGAGTCAAATGTTAGCCCACCTTGTCAACGTGTCCACAAGGGCTCATTGATGATACACAATAAATCTGGTTCAGATCAGATGATGTCTCACTGAGATATAACAGTTTGAGTAATCTAGGGGGCGCTCTGGAGTCATATGTTAAACCACAATATCAATGTGTCCACAATGTCTCACTGATGATACACAATAAATCTGGTTCAGATCGGATGATGTATCACTGAGATATAACTATAGAAATAATGTAGGGGGCGCACTTGAGTCAAATGTTAGCCCACCTTATCAATGTGTCCACAAGGACTCACTGATGATGCACAATAAATCTGGTTCAGATCGGATGATGTCTCACTGAGATATAACAGTTTGAATAATCTAGGGGGCGCTCTGGAGTCACATGTTAAACCACAATATCAATGTGTCCACAAGGTCTCACTGATGATACACGATAAATCTGGTTCAGATCGGATGATATATCACTGAGATATAACTATAGAAATAATGTAGGGGGCGCACTTGAGTCAAATGTTAGCCTACCTTATCAATGTGTCCACAAGGTCTCACTGATGATGCACAATAAATCTGGTTCAGATCGGCTAATGAATCACTGAGATATAACTATATAAATAATGTAGGGGGCACACTTGAGTCAAATGTTAGCCTACCATATCAATGTGTCCACAAGGGCTCACTGATGATGCACAATAAATCTGGTTCAGATCGGATAATGGCTCACTGAGATATAACAGTTTGAATAATCTAGGGGGCGCTCTGGAGTCATATGTTAAACCACATTATCAATGTGTCCACAAGGTCTCACTGATGATACACAATAAATCTGGTTCAGATCAGATGATATATCACTGAGATATAACTATAGAAATAATGTAGGGGGCGCACTTGAGTCAAATGTTAGCCCACCATATCAATGTGTCCACAAGGGCTCATTGATGAAACACAATAAATCTGGTTCAGATCGGATGATGTCTCACTGAGATATAACAGTTTGAATAATCTAGGGGGCGCTCTGGAGTCATATGTTAAACCACCATATCAATGTGTCCATGAGGTCTCACTGATGATACACAATAAATCTGGTTCAGATCGGATGATGTATCACTGAGATATAACGATTTGAATAATCTAGGGGGCGCTCTGGAGTCATTTGTTAAACCACAATATCAATGTGTCCACAAGGTCTCACTGATGATGCACAATAAATCTGGTTCAGATCGGATGATGTATCACTGAGATATAACTATAGAAATAATGTAGGGGGCGCTATGGAGTCAAAATTTACACAACATTATCAATGTGTGTAGAAGTGCTCACTGATGAAGCACAATAAATTTCGTGCAGATCGGATGATGTATCACTGAGATATAACTGTAGTAATAATATAGGGGGCGCTATGGAGTATTGGCCCCTTATCATGGAAGCCTGTTGAATTGGTGGATAATGATCGATCGTAGTGATTTTTGTGCACTTTGGTTCAAATCTGTGGAATTTAGAGCCAAACGTATGGTGATGGCGTCATTTCTGAGATGGTCACGCCGCCACGCCCACATCCTTCATTGAAAACTTTTAGCGCTTTAAAGTAAGTCAGAGCAAATTGTTATACATATTCTAACCAAGGATCATCCTGATTAGTTCAAGGGTGTCAGAGAGGGAGCCTTCCAATAAAAAAAGTAACTTCCTGTTCTGAGGGGGCGGAGATTCAATGACGTCACAACTTGACCACAGAGGATCGTCGGGCATCCAACAGGGATGACTCATGCCAAGATTGGTACATTTTGGTCTTTCAGTGTGAAAGTTGAAGCGGTTTGAAATTTATGGCGTGAAACGCAAGTTTGAGGCCTGGCCACGCCCCTTTAGCATAAACGAAAACAAAAGATTTTCTTATCTTTTACTGTCCAATGTGTTAAGGGCATACTAACCAAGTTTGAAGGCAATCCTTCAAAATCCCTAAGAGGAGTTCATTTAAATACGCAATTCAAAAACGTCGGAAAATGACCTTTGACCCAAAATGGCCGACTTCGTGTTTGTTTCGGACCAGTGCTCCAAGAGAGTTTTTCATAGATCCTGAGAAGATAAATATATTCATCGAGTTTCAGAATTATCGGGGAAAAATGGCTTGGGACTGATGTTTTTAAATATTCTAGGGGGCGCTATGGAGGCTATTTGCTAATTAGCATAAACACCTGTTCAAGGGGTGGGTAATGATCGATCATAATGATTTTGGTACTCCTCAGATCAAATCTGTGGAGTTTAGAACCAAACGTATGGTGACGGCGTTACGTCTTACTTCGCCACGTCACCACGCCCACTTGCTCCACCCAAAACGAACAGTGCTGGAAAGCTTGTTACACCAACATGTCTTCGGTGACTGGATACAATGTCACGCTGATTAGGTAACAGGGATCCGATATGGACCGTTCAACGTAAAACTTTACACTTCCTGTTGTCAGGGGGCGTGGCTTAAGTGATGTCATGATTTGACCATACAGTTTTGCAGGGGACCGGATGTGGGTCAATCACTGAAGGTTTGATGTATTAGACAGTTTTCGTGTAAGAGCTGTAAGCGTTTCGTTTTTCATGGCGAGATGTCCAACTTTGAGGTCTGGCCCCGCCCCTTCAGCATGCATGAAAACGCACAGTTTTGATAACATTTGTTCCCCCGTGCCTTATAAAGAAACTGGCCAAGTTTGAATCAAATCGAGCGAAATCCCTAGGAGGAGTTCGTTGAAATGCAGAGGCTGTAAACGGCCAAAAAGGGGTGAAAATTTGGTCATCGTTCCAAAATGGCCGCCTTACCATTTATCGTACAACATTGGTGCCAGAGGGTTTTCTGTGCATCTTGGTGAGTTGGACAAGTGTACCAAATTTCATGATTCTACGTCAAACTAAGGTCAATGCGGAGGGTATTTTGAATATTTCTAGGGGGCGCTCTTGAGCCGTTTCTGTAGCGATTTGCTAATTAGCATAAACACCTGTTCAAGGGGTGGGCAATGATCGATCATACTGATTTTGGTACTCCTCGGATCAAATCTGTGGATTTTAGATCCAAACGTATGGTGATGGCGTTACGTCTTACTTCGCCATGTCGCCACGCCCACTTGCTCCACCCAAAACGAACAGTGCTGGAAAGCTTGTTACACCAACATGTCTTTAGTCACTGGACACAATGTCACGCTGATTAGGTAACACGGGTCCGATATGGACCTTTCAAAGTAAAACTTTACACTTCCTGTTGTCAGGGGGCGTGGCTTAAGTGATGTCATGATTTGACCATTCAGTAATGCAGGGGACCGGATGTGCGTCAATCACTGAAGGTTTGATGTATTAGACTCTTTTCGTGTAAGAGCTGTAAGCGTTTCGTTTTTCATGGCGAGATGTCCAACTTTGACGTCTGGCCCCGCCCCTTCAGCATTCATGAAAACGCACAATTTTGATATTGTTTGTTCCCCCGTGCCTTATGAAGAAACTGGCCAAGTTTGAACCAAATCGAGCGAAATCCCTAGGAGGAGTTCGTTCAAATGCGGAGGCTGTAAACGGCCAAAAAGGTGTAAAAATTTGGTCATCGATCCAAAATGGCCGCCTTACCATTTATCGTACAGCGTTGGTGCCAGAGGGTTTTCTGTGCTTCTTGGTGAGTTGGACAAGTGTACCAAATTTCATGATTCTACGTCAAACTAAGGTCAATGCGGAGGGTATTTTGAAAATTTCTAGGGGGCGCTCTTGAGCCGTTTCTGTGGCGATTTTTGCCACGCCCCCAAAATACGTAATTTTTCACCAGTCCTGACGAGTCCGCAAAATTTGGTGAGTTTTCGTATATGATAAAGCCTCCAAAAGGTCACTTCTTTGGGGGGAAGAAAAAAATAAATAAACACTACAATTACAATAGGCCTTCGCAGCGCTTAGCTTCTCGGGCCTAATAAACACTACAATTACAATAGGCCTTCGCAACGCTTAGCTGCTCGGGCCTAATAAACACTACAATTACAATAGGCCTTCGCAAGCGCTTAGCTGCTCGGGCCTAAAAAGAAAGAGTACAATTACAATAGGCCTTCGTAGCGCTTAGCTGCTCGGGCCTAAATAAGAAACAGTACAATTACAATAGGCCTTCGCAGCGCTTAGCTGCTCGGGCCTAATTAAAGCTGCAAGCAGCATTGAGGCCCTCGCAGCTTAGCGCCGCTCCGGCCTTATTGTGTCGACCACGGGACCTCCAGCTGGTCTGCTCGGTCACCATCTCGAACTCTCTCATGCCCATTCAGCACCCGTTTGCCAAGAACAGTTAGCGAATAACAACAATATATACGTGTTTAGAAGTGCTGACAGATGACACACAGTAAATGTGGAACAGATCAGATGATCTAGCAATGAGATGTAACAGTTTGAAAAATAATGTATGGGACGCACTGGAGTTATCTGTTAAACCACAGTATCATTGTGTGTTGAAGTGCTCACTGATGATGCACAATGAATCTGGTAAATATCGGATGATGTATAACTGAGATATAACAGTTTGAATAATCTAGGGAATGCACTTGAGTCAAATGTTAGCCCACCATATCAATGTGTCCACGAGGGCTCACTGATGATGCACAATAAATCTGGTTTAGATTGGATGATGTATCACTAAGATATAATTATTTGAATAATCTAGGGGGTGCTCTGGAGTCATATGTTAAACCACAATATCAATGTGTCCACGAGGGCTCACTGATGATGCACAATAAATCTGGTTTAGATCGGATGATGTATCACTGAGATATAACGATTTGAATAATCTAGGGGGCGCTCTTGAGTCATATGTTAAACCACAATATCAATGTGTCCACAAGGTCTCACTGATGAAGCATAGTAAATCTCGTGCAGATCGGATAATGTATCACTGAGATATAACTGTAGTAATAATATAGGGGGCGCTATGGAGTAAAAATTTACATACCATTATCAATGTGTGTAGAAGTGTTCACTGATGAATCACAATAAATCTCGTGCAGATCGGATAATGTATCACTAAGATATAACTGTAGTAATAATATAGGGGGCGCTATGGAGTAAAAATTTACATACCATTATCAATGTGTGTCGAAGTGTTCACTGATAAAGCACAATAAATCTCGTGCAGATCGGATAATGTATCACTAAGATATAACTGTAGTAATAATACAGGGGGCGCTATGGAGTAAAAATTTACATACCATTATCAATGTGTGTAGAAGTGTTCACTGATGAATCACAATAAATCTCGTGCAGATCGGATAATGTATCACTAAGATATAACTGTAGTAATAATATAGGGGGCGCTATGGAGTAAAAATTTACATACCATTATCAATGTGTGTCGAAGTGTTCACTGATAAAGCACAATAAATCTCGTGCAGATCGGATAATGTATCACTGAGATATAACTGTAGTAATAATATAGGGGGCGCTATGGAGTAAAAATTTACATACCATTATCAATGTGTGTAGAAGTGTTCACTGATGAATCACAATAAATCTCGTGCAGATCGGATAATGTATCACTAAGATATAACTGTAGTAATAATATAGGGGGCGCTATGGAGTAAAAATTTACATACCATTATCAATGTGTGTCGAAGTGTTCACTGATAAAGCACAATAAATCTCGTGCAGATCGGATAATGTATCACTAAGATATAACTGTAGTAATAATACAGGGGGCGCTATGGAGTAAAAATTTACATACCATTATCAATGTGTGTAGAAGTGTTCACTGATGAATCACAATAAATCTCGTGCAGATCGGATAATGTATCACTAAGATATAACTGTAGTAATAATATAGGGGGCGCTATGGAGTAAAAATTTACATACCATTATCAATGTGTGTCGAAGTGTTCACTGATAAAGCACAATAAATCTCGTGCAGATCGGATAATGTATCACTGAGATATAACTGTAGTAATAATATAGGGGGCGCTATGGAGTAAAAATTTACATACCATTATCAATGTGTGTCGAAGTGTTCACTGATAAAGCACAATAAATCTCGTGCAGATCGGATAATGTATCACTAAGATATAACTGTAGTAATAATACAGGGGGCGCTATGGAGTAAAAATTTACATACCATTATCAATGTGTGTAGAAGTGTTCACTGATGAATCACAATAAATCTCGTGCAGATCGGATAATGTATCACTAAGATATAACTGTAGTAATAATATAGGGGGCGCTATGGAGTAAAAATTTACATACCATTATCAATGTGTGTCGAAGTGTTCACTGATAAAGCACAATAAATCTCGTGCAGATCGGATAATGTATCACTAAGATATAACTGTAGTAATAATATAGGGGGCGCTATGGAGTAAAAATTTACATACCATTATCAATGTGTGTAGAAGTGTTTACTGATTAATCACAATAAATCTCGTGCAGATTGGATGATGTATCACTGAGATATAACTGTAGTAATCCAATTAAAAAAGTGACTTCCTGTTCTGAGGGGGCGGGGCTTCGATGACATCACAACATGACCACAGAGGATCGTCGGGCATTCTACAGGGATGACTCATGCCAAGTTTTGTACATTTTAGTCTTTCAATGTGAAAGTTATAGCGGTTTGAAATTTATGGCGTGAAACGCAAGTTTGAGGCCTGGCCACGCCCCTTTAGCATAAACGAAAACGCAAGCTTTTGATAACTTTTATTGTCCAATGTGTTAAGGGCATATTGACCAAGTTTGAAGGCAATCCTTCAAAATCCCTAAGAGGAGTTTGTTTAAATATGTAATTCAAAAACGCCGGAAAATGACCTTTGACCCAAAATGGCCGACTTCGTGTTTGTTTTTGACCAGTGCTCCAAGAGAGTTTTTCGTAGATCCTGAGAAGATACATATATTCACCGAGTTTCAGAATAATCGGGCCAAAAATGGCTTGGGGCTGATGTTTTTAAATATTCTAGGGGGCGCTGTGGAGTCTATATGCTAATTAGCATAGACACCTGTTCAAGGAGTGGGCAATGATCGATCATACTGATTTTGGTACTCCTCGGATCAAATCTGTGGATTTTAGAACCAAACGTATGGTGATGGCGTTATGTCTTACTTCGCCACAACGCCACGCCCACATGCTCCACCAAAAACGAACAGTATTGGAATGCTTGTTACACCAACATGTCTTCGGTCACTGGACACAATGCCACGCTGATTAGGTAACAGGGGTCCGATATGGACCGTTCAACGTAAAACTTTACACTTCCTGTTGTCAGGGGGCGTGGCTTAAGTGATGTCATGATTTGACCATACAGTTTTGCGGGGGACCGGATGTGGGTCAATAACTGAAGGTTTGATGTATTAGACTTTTTTCGTGTAAGAGCTGTAAGCGTTTCGTTTTTCATGGCGAGATGTCCAACTTTGACGTCTGGCCCCGCCCCTTCAGCATTCATGAAAACGCACAATTTTGATATCGTTTGTTCCCCCGTGCCTTATGAAGAAACTGGCCAAGTTTGAACCAAATCGAGCGAAATTCATAGGAGGAGTTCGTTCAAATGCGGAGGCTGTAAACGGCCAAAAAGGGGTGAAAATTTGGTCATCGTTCCAAAATGGCCGCCTTACCATTTATTGTACAACATTGGTGCCAGAGGGTTTTCTGTGCATCTTGGTGAGTTGGACAAGTGTACCAAATTTCATGATTCTACGTCAAACTAAGGTCAATGCGGAGGGTATTTTGAAAATTTCTAGGGGGCGCTCTTGAGCCGTTTCTGTGGCGATTTTTGCCACGCCCCCAAAATACGTAATTTTTCACCAGTCCTGACGAGTCCGCCAAATTTGGTGAGTTTTCGTATATGATAAAGCCTCCAAAAGGCCACTTTTTTGGGGGGAAGAAAAATAAAAATAATAAACACTACAATTACAATAGGCCTTCGCAGCGCTTAGCTGCTCGGGCCTAATAAACACTACAATTACAATAGGTCCTTGCAACGCTTCGCTGCTTCGGGCCTAATAAAAATAATAATAATAAACATTACAATTACAATAAGCCTTCGCAGCGCTTAGCTGCTCGGGCCTAATAATTAAAGCTGCAAGCAGCATTGAGGCCCTCGTAGCTTAGCGCCGCTCTGGCCTTATTATGTCGACCACGGGACCTCCAGCTGGTCTGCTCGGTCACCACCTCGAACTCTCTCATGCCCATCCAGCACCCGTTTGCCAAGAACAGTTAGCGAATAACAACAATATATAAGTGTTTAGAAGTGCTGACAGATGACACACAGTAAATGTAGAACAGATCAGATGATCTAGCAATGAGATGTAACAGTTTGAAAAATAATGTAGGGGGCGCACTGGAGTTATCTGTTAAACCACAGTATCAATGTGTGTTGAAGTGCTCACTGATGATGTACAATAAATCTGGTAAATATCGGATGATGTATAACTGAGATATAACAGTTTGAATAATCTAGGGGACGCACTTGAGTCAAATGTTAGCCCACCATATCAATGTGTCCACGAGGGCTCACTGATGATGCACAATAAATCTGGTTTAGATCGGATGATGTATCACTAAGATATAACGATTTGAATAATCTAAGGGGCGCTCTGGAGTCATATGTTAAACCACAATATCAATGTGTCCACGAGGGCTCACTGATGATACACAATAAATCTGGTTTAGATCGGATGATGTATCACTGAGATATAACGATTTGAATAATCTAGGGGGCGCTCTTGAGTCATATGTTAAACCACAATATCAATGTGTCCACAAGGTCTCACTGATGAAGCATAGTAAATCTCGTGCAGATCGGATAATGTATCACTGAGATATAACTGTAGTAATAATATAGGGGGCGCTATGGAGTAAAATTTACATACCATTATCAATGTGTGTAGAAGTGTTCACTGATGAATCACAATAAATCTCGTGCAGATCGGATAATGTATCACTAAGATATAACTGTAGTAATAATATAGGGGGCGCTATGGAGTAAAAATTTACATACCATTATCAATGTGTGTCGAAGTGTTCACTGATAAAGCACAATAAATCGTGCAGATCGGATAATGTATCACTAAGATATAACTGTAGTAATAATACAGGGGGCGCTATGGAGTAAAAATTTACATACCATTATCAATGTGTGTAGAAGTGTTCACTGATGAATCACAATAAATCTCGTGCAGATCGGATAATGTATCACTAAGATATAACTGTAGTAATAATATAGGGGGCGCTATGGAGTAAAAATTTACATACCATTATCAATGTGTGTCGAAGTGTTCACTGATAAAGCACAATAAATCTCGTGCAGATCGGATAATGTATCACTAAGATATAACTGTAGTAATAATACAGGGGGCGCTATGGAGTAAAAATTTACATACCATTATCAATGTGTGTAGAAGTGTTCACTGATGAATCACAATAAATCTCGTGCAGATCGGATAATGTATCACTAAGATATAACTGTAGTAATAATATAGGGGGCGCTATGGAGTAAAAATTTACATACCATTATCAATGTGTGTCGAAGTGTTCACTGATAAAGCACAATAAATCTCGTGCAGATCGGATAATGTATCACTGAGATATAACTGTAGTAATAATATAGGGGGCGCTATGGAGTAAAAATTTACATACCATTATCAATGTGTGTAGAAGTGTTCACTGATGAATCACAATAAATCTCGTGCAGATCGGATAATGTATCACTAAGATATAACTGTAGTAATAATATAGGGGGCGCTATGGAGTAAAAATTTACATACCATTATCAATGTGTGTCGAAGTGTTCACTGATAAAGCACAATAAATCTCGTGCAGATCGGATAATGTATCACTGAGATATAACTGTAGTAATAATATAGGGGGCGCTATGGAGTAAAAATTTACATACCATTATCAATGTGTGTAGAAGTGTTCACTGATGAATCACAATAAATCTCGTGCAGATCGGATAATGTATCACTAAGATATAACTGTAGTAATAATATAGGGGGCGCTATGGAGTAAAAATTTACATACCATTATCAATGTGTGTCGAAGTGTTCACTGATAAAGCACAATAAATCTTGTGCAGATCGGATAATGTATCACTAAGATATAACTGTAGTAATAATACAGGGGGCGCTATGGAGTAAAAATTTACATACCATTATCAATGTGTGTAGAAGTGTTCACTGATGAATCACAATAAATCTCGTGCAGATCGGATAATGTATCACTAAGATATAACTGTAGTAATAATATAGGGGGCGCTATGGAGTAAAAATTTACATACCATTATCAATGTGTGTCGAAGTGTTCACTGATAAAGCACAATAAATCTCGTGCAGATCGGATAATGTATCACTGAGATATAACTGTAGTAATAATATAGGGGGCGCTATGGAGTAAAAATTTACATACCATTATCAATGTGTGTCGAAGTGTTCACTGATAAAGCACAATAAATCTCGTGCAGATCGGATAATGTATCACTAAGATATAACTGTAGTAATAATACAGGGGGCGCTATGGAGTAAAAATTTACATACCATTATCAATGTGTGTAGAAGTGTTCACTGATGAATCATAATAAATCTCGTGCAGATCGGATAATGTATCACTAAGATATAACTGTAGTAATAATATAGGGGGCGCTATGGAGTAAAAATTTACATACCATTATCAATGTGTGTCGAAGTGTTCACTGATAAAGCACAATAAATCTCGTGCAGATCGGATAATGTATCACTAAGATATAACTGTAGTAATAATATAGGGGGCGCTATGGAGTAAAAATTTACATACCATTATCAATGTGTGTAGAAGTGTTTACTGATTAATCACAATAAATCTCGTGCAGATCGGATGATGTATCACTGAGATATAACTCTAGTAATCCAATTAAAAAAGTGACTTCCTGTTCTGAGGGGTTGGGGCTTCGATGACATCACAACATGACCACAGAGGATCGTCGGGCATTCTACAGGGATGACTCATGCCAAGTTTTGTACATTTTAGTCTTTCAATGTGAAAGTTATAGCGGTTTGAAATTTATGGCGTGAAACGCAAGTTTGAGGCCTGGCCACGCCCCTTTAGCATAAACGAAAACGCAAGCTTTTGATAACTTTTATTGTCCAATGTGTTAAGGGCATATTTACCAAGTTTGAAGGCAATCCTTCAAAATCCCTAAGAGGAGTTTGTTTAAATATGTAATTCAAAAACGCCGGAAAATGACCTTTGACCCAAAATGGCCGACTTCGTGTTTGTTTTTGACCAGTGCTCCAAGAGAGTTTTTCGTAGATCCTGAGAAGATACATATATTCACCGAGTTTCAGAATAATCGGGCCAAAAATGGCTTGGGGCTGATGTTTTTAAATATTCTAGGGGGCGCTGTGGAGTCTATATGCTAATTAGCATAGACACCTGTTCAAGGAGTGGGCAATGATCGATCATACTGATTTTGGTACTCCTCGGATCAAATCTGTGGATTTTAGAACCAAACGTATGGTGATGGCGTTATGTCTTACTTCGCCACAACGCCACGCCCACATGCTCCACCAAAAACGAACAGTATTGGAATGCTTGTTACACCAACATGTCTTCGGTCACTGGACACAATGCCACGTTGATTAGGTAACAGGGGTCCGATATGGACCGTTCAACGTAAAACTTTACACTTCCTGTTGTCAGGGGGCGTGGCTTAAGTGATGTCATGATTTGACCATACAGTTTTGCGGGGGACCGGATGTGGGTCAATAACTGAAGGTTTGATGTATTAGACTTTTTTCGTGTAAGAGCTGTAAGCGTTTCGTTTTTCATGGCGAGATGTCCAACTTTGACGTCTGGCCCCGCCCCTTCAGCATTCATGAAAACGCACAATTTTGATATCGTTTGTTCCCCCGTGCCTTATGAAGAAACTGGCCAAGTTTGAACCAAATCGAGCGAAATTCATAGGAGGAGTTCGTTCAAATGCGGAGGCTGTAAACGGCCAAAAAGGGGTGAAAATTTGGTCATCGTTCCAAAATGGCCGCCTTACCATTTATTGTACAACATTGGTGCCAGAGGGTTTTCTGTGCATCTTGGTGAGTTGGACAAGTGTACCAAATTTCATGATTCTACGTCAAACTAAGGTCAATGCGGAGGGTATTTTGAAAATTTCTAGGGGGCGCTCTTGAGCCGTTTCTGTGGCGATTTTTGCCACGCCCCCAAAATACGTAATTTTTCACCAGTCCTGACGAGTCCGCCAAATTTGGTGAGTTTTCGTATATGATAAAGCCTCCAAAAGGCCACTTCTTTGGGAGGAAGAAAAATAAAAATAATAAACACTACAATTACAATAGGCCTTCGCAGCGCTTAGCTGCTCGGGCCTAATAAACACTACAATTACAATAGGTCCTTGCAACGCTTCGCTGCTTCGGGCCTAATAAAAAAAATAAAAAAAATAAACACTACAATTACAATAGGCCTTCGCAGCGCTTAGCTGCTCGGGCCTAATAATTAAAGCTGCAAGCAGCATTGAGGCCCTCGCAGCTTAGCGCCGCTCTGGCCTTATTATGTCGACCACGGGACCTCCAGCTGGTCTGCTCGGTCACCACCTCGAACTCTCTCATGCCCATCCAGCACCCGTTTGCCAAGAACAGTTAGCGAATAACAACAATATATAAGTGTTTAGAAGTGCTGACAGATGACACACAGTAAATGTAGAACAGATCAGATGATCTAGCAATGAGATGTAACAGTTTGAAAAATAATGTAGGGGGCGCACTGGAGTTATCTGTTAAACCACAGTATCAATGTGTGTTGAAGTGCTCACTGATGATGTACAATAAATCTGGTAAATATCGGATGATGTATAACTGAGATAAAACAGTTTGAATAATCTAGGGGACGCACTTGAGTCAAATGTTAGCCCACCATATCAATGTGTCCACGAGGGCTCACTGATGATGCACAATAAATCTGGTTTAGATCGGATGATGTATCACTAAGATATAACGATTTGAATAATATAGGGGGCGCTCTGGAGTTATATGTTAAACCACAATATCAATGTATCCACGAGGGCTCACTGATGATGCACAATAAATCTGGTTTAGATCGGATGATATATCACTGAGATATAATGATTTGAATAATCTAGGGGGTGCTCTTGAGTCATATGTTCAACCACAATATCAATGTGTCCACAAGGTCTCACTGATAAAGCACAATAAATCTCGTGCAGATCGGATAATGTATCACTGAGATATAACTGTAGTAATAATATAGGGGGCGCTATGGAGTAAAAATTTACATACCATTATCAATGTGTGTAGAAGTGTTCACTGATGAATCACAATAAATCTCGTGCAGATCGGATAATGTATCACTAAGATATAACTGTAGTAATAATATAGGGGGCGCTATGGAGTAAAAATTTACATACCATTATCAATGTGTGTCGAAGTGTTCACTGATAAAGCACAATAAATCTCGTGCAGATCGGATAATGTATCACTAAGATATAACTGTAGTAATAATACAGGGGGCGCTATGGAGTAAAAATTTACATACCATTATCAATGTGTGTAGAAGTGTTCACTGATGAATCACAATAAATCTCGTGCAGATCGGATAATGTATCACTAAGATATAACTGTAGTAATAATATAGGGGGCGCTATGGAGTAAAAATTTACATACCATTATCAATGTGTGTCGAAGTGTTCACTGATAAAGCACAATAAATCTCGTGCAGATCGGATAATGTATCACTGAGATATAACTGTAGTAATAATATAGGGGGCGCTATGGAGTAAAAATTTACATACCATTATCAATGTGTGTAGAAGTGTTCACTGATGAATCACAATAAATCTCGTGCAGATCGGATAATGTATCACTAAGATATAACTGTAGTAATAATATAGGGGGCGCTATGGAGTAAAAATTTACATACCATTATCAATGTGTGTCGAAGTGTTCACTGATAAAGCACAATAAATCTCGTGCAGATCGGATAATGTATCACTAAGATATAACTGTAGTAATAATATAGGGGGCGCTATGGAGTAAAAATTTACATACCATTATCAATGTGTGTAGAAGTGTTCACTGATGAATCACAATAAATCTCGTGCAGATCGGATAATGTATCACTAAGATATAACTGTAGTAATAATATAGGGGGCGCTATGGAGTAAAAATTTACATAACATTATCAATGTGTGTCGAAGTGTTCACTGATAAAGCATAATAAATCTCGTGCAGATCGGATAATGTATCACTAAGATATAACTGTAGTAATAATATAGGGGGCGCTATGGAGTAAAAATTTACATAACATTATCAATGTGTGTAGAAGTGTTCACTGATGAATCACAATAAATCTGGTTCAGATCGGATGATGTATCACTGAGATATAACCATAGAAATAATGTAGGGGGCGCACTTGAGTCAAATGTTAAACCACCATATCAATGTGTCCACAAGGGCTCACTGATGATGCACAATAAATCTGGTTCAGATCGGATGATGTATCACTGAGATATAACGATAGAATAATCTAGGGGGCGCACTGGAGTCAAATGTTAACCACAATATCAATGTGTCCACAAGGGCTCACTGATGATGCACAATAAATCTGGTTCAGATCGGATGATGTATCACTGAGATATAACTATAGAAATAATGTAGGGGGCGCTATGGAGTCAAAATTTACACAACATTATCAATGTGTGTAGAAGTGCTCACTGATGAAGCACAATAAATTTCGTGCAGATCGGATGATGTATCACTGAGATATAACTGTAGTAATAATATAGGGGGCGCTATGGAGTATTGGCCCCTTATCATGGAAGCCTGTTGAATTGGTGGATAATGATCGATCGTAGTGATTTTTGTGCACTTTGGTTCAAATCTGTGGAATTTAGAGCCAAACGTATGGTGATGGCGTCATTTCTGAGATGGTCACGCCGCCACGCCCACATCCTTCATTGAAAACTTTTAGCACTTTAAAGTAAGTCAGAGCAAATTGTTATACATATTCTAACCAAGGATCATCCTGATTAGTTCAAGGGTGTCAGAGAGGGAGCCTTCCAAAAAAAAAGTAACTTCCTGTTCTGAGGGGGCGGAGCTTCAATGACGTCACAACTTGACCACAGAGGATCGTCGGGCATCCAACAGGGATGAATATACCAAGATTGGTACATTTTGGTCTTTCAGTGTGAAAGTTGAAGCGGTTTCAAATTTATGGCGTGAAACGCAAGTTTGAGGCCTGGCCACGCCCCTTTAGCATAAACGAAAACAAAAGATTTTCTTATCTTTTACTGTCCAATGTGTTAAAGGCATACTAACCAAGTTTGAAGGCAATCCTTCAAAATCCCTAAGAGGAGTTCATTTAAATACGCAATTCAAAAACGTCAGAAAATGACCTTTGACCCAAAATGGCCGACTTCGTGTTTGTTTTGGACCAGTGCTCCAAGAGAGTTTTTCATAGATCCTGAGAAGATAAATATATTCACCGAGTTTCAGAATTATCGGGGAAAAATGGCTTGGGACTGATGTTTTTAAATATTCTAGGGGGCGCTATGGAGGCTATTTGCTAATTAGCATAAACACCTGTTCAAGGGGTGGGTAATGATCGATCATAATGATTTTGGTACTCCTCAGATCAAATCTGTGGAGTTTAGAACCAAACGTATGGTGACGGCGTTACGTCTTACTTCGCCACGTCACCACGCCCACTTGCTCCACCCAAAACGAACAGTGCTGGAAAGCTTGTTACACCAACATGTCTTCGGTGACTGGATACAATGTCACGCTGATTAGGTAACAGGGATCCGATATGGACCGTTCAACGTAAAACTTTACACTTCCTGTTGTCAGGGGGCGTGGCTTAAGTGATGTCATGATTTGACCATACAGTTTTGCAGGGGACCGGATGTGGGTCAATCACTGAAGGTTTGATGTATTAGACAGTTTTCGTGTAAGAGCTGTAAGCGTTTCGTTTTTCATGGCGAGATGTCCAACTTTGAGGTCTGGCCCCGCCCCTTCAGCATGCATGAAAACGCACAGTTTTGATAACATTTGTTCCCCCGTGCCTTATAAAGAAACTGGCCAAGTTTGAATCAAATCGAGCGAAATCCCTAGGAGGAGTTCGTTGAAATGCAGAGGCTGTAAACGGCCAAAAAGGGGTGAAAATTTGGTCATCGTTCCAAAATGGCCGCCTTACCATTTATCGTACAACATTGGTGCCAGAGGGTTTTCTGTGCATCTTGGTGAGTTGGACAAGTGTACCAAATTTCATGATTCTACGTCAAACTAAGGTCAATGCGGAGGGTATTTTGAATATTTCTAGGGGGCGCTCTTGAGCCGTTTCTGTAGCGATTTGCTAATTAGCATAAACACCTGTTCAAGGGGTGGGCAATGATCGATCATACTGATTTTGGTACTCCTCGGATCAAATCTGTGGATTTTAGATCCAAACGTATGGTGATGGCGTTACGTCTTACTTCGCCATGTCGCCACGCCCACTTGCTCCACCCAAAACGAACAGTGCTGGAAAGCTTGTTACACCAACATGTCTTTAGTCACTGGACACAATGTCACGCTGATTAGGTAACACGGGTCCGATATGGACCTTTCAAAGTAAAACTTTACACTTCCTGTTGTCAGGGGGCGTGGCTTAAGTGATGTCATGATTTGACCATTCAGTAATGCAGGGGACCGGATGTGCGTCAATCACTGAAGGTTTGATGTGTTAAGGCTGATGCAGAGCTTCGCGGTTGTCCCAACGGCGCTCGACGCGCCCGTTGTGCGCACGCGCATTCATTGGCACAGCTCTTTTCTCGTTCTCGCGTCAATTCTCGCGTTTTTGCTCCAAATTTTGACGTCATTTCGTTAGTGTCGTCATTTACGCTAGTTTGCCGCTAGTTTTTCAGCCACAAAATGGTGTCAATAGAAGATGAGGAAGAAGAGCTGCTTTGCCTGTTATTACTTTTAAGGAGAAACCGTAGGAGAAGAAGAAGAAGGTGGTACGTGAGGCCATTAAACGAGACCAGGGATGAAGAAGGAGAGTTTAATACGTTGGTTAGGGACATGAAAATGATGGACAGCGAGAAGCATTTTGAATATTTTCGAATGCATTCGAGCAAGTTTGATGAGCTAGTTGGGCGGTTAGAACCGTTTCTTCTCCATCAGGGCAGCCATCGCTATCCTGTCAGCGCTGCACAAAGAGTGGCAGTCACGCTGCGCATCTTGGCGACTGGTTGCTCTGAACAGAGTGTCGCTGCCAGCTACCGCCTGGGCACAAGAACTGTGTCAGGAATAATGTCGGAGGTGAGTCGTGGAGTAAACAAATGATGCTGTGATCTGTATACATGAAATGTTTATTAGTGAAGTCAGCAGTGGATGAACTAGTTGTTTAATTAAATCTAAATGTATATAAATAATGTACAGTATATATATTTGTATAAATATAAACAAATTATATATATGTACATGTATACACGTGTGTGTGTGTGTGTATATATATA
>JBBPBX010024679.1:0-39486 GCA_038048925.1 Garcialebias charrua
ACACTGAGGTCACTAACACACACTGAGGTCACTAACACACACTGAGGTCACACTAACACACACTGAGGTCACTCTAACACACACTGAGGTCACACTAACACACACTGAGGTCACTCTAACACACACTGAGGTCACACTAACACACACTGAGGTCACTCTAACACACACTGAGGTCACTCTAACACACACTGAGGTCACACTAACACACACTGAGGTCACTCTAACACACACTGAGGTCACTCTAACACACACTGAGGTCACACTAACACACACTGAGGTCACACTAACACACACTGAGGTCACTCTAACACACACTGAGGTCACACTAACACACACTGAGGTCACTCTAACACACACTGAGGTCACACTAACACACACTGAGGTCACACTAACACACACTGAGGTCACACTAACACACACTGAGGTCACTCTAACACACACTGAGGTCACACTAACACACACTGAGGTCACTCTAACACACACTGAGGTCACTCTAACACACACTGAGGTCACACTAACACACACTGAGGTCACTCTAACACACACTGAGGTCACACTAACACACACTGAGGTCACTCTAACACACACTGAGGTCACACTAACACACACTGAGGTCACTCTAACACACACTGAGGTCACACTAACACACACTGAGGTCACTCTAACACACACTGAGGTCACTCTAACACACACTGAGGTCACACTAACACACACTGAGGTCACTCTAACACACACTGAGGTCACACTAACACACACTGAGGTCACTCTAACACACACTGAGGTCACACTAACACACACTGAGGTCACACTAACACACACTGAGGTCACTCTAACACACACTGAGGTCACACTAACACACACTGAGGTCACTCTAACACACACTGAGGTCACTCTAACACACACTGAGGTCACTCTAACACACACTGAGGTCACACTAACACACACTGAGGTCACACTAACACACACTGAGGTCACACTAACACACACTGAGGTCACTCTAACACACATTGAGGTCACTCTAACACACACTGAGGTCACACTAACACACACTGAGGTCACACTAACACACATTGAGGTCACACTAACACACACTGAGGTCACTATAACACACATTGAGGTCACTCTAACACACACTGAGGTCACACTAACACACACTGAGGTCACACTAACACACATTGAGGTCACTCTAACACACATTGAGGTCACACTAACACACACTGAGATCACACTAACACACATTGAGGTCACTCTAACACACATTGAGGTCACACTAACACACACTG
Source organism: Garcialebias charrua (assembly GCA_038048925.1). Lineage (NCBI taxonomy): Eukaryota > Metazoa > Chordata > Actinopteri > Cyprinodontiformes > Rivulidae > Garcialebias > Garcialebias charrua. The sequence goes on from JBBPBX010024679.1 coordinate 1,284, forward strand.
AGATCACACTAACACACATTGAGGTCACTCTAACACACACTGAGGTCACACTAACACACACTGAGATCACACTAACACACATTGAGGTCACTCTAACACACATTGAGGTCACACTAACACACACTGAGGTCACACTAACACACATTGAGGTCACACTAACACACACTGAGGTCACTCTAACACACATTGAGGTCACACTAACACACACTGAGGTCACACTAACACACTGAGGTCACTCTAACATACACTGAGGTCACTCTAACACACTGAGGTCACTCTAACACACTGAGGTCACTCTAACACACTGAGGTCACACTAACACACACTAAGATCACACTAACACACATTAAGGTCGCACTAACACTCAAAGGTCACACTAACACACATTGAGGTCACACTAACACACATTGAGGTCACACTAACACACACTGAGGTCACTACTAACACACATTGAGGTCACACTAACACACACTGAGGTCACACTAACACACACTGAGGTCACACTAACACACATTGAGGTCACACTAACACACATTGAGGTCACACTAACACACATTGAGGTCACACTAACACACATTGAGGTCACACTAACACACATTGAGGTCACTCTAACACACATTGAGGTCACACTAACACACATTGAGGTCACTCTAACACACATTGAGGTCACACTAACACACACTGAGGTCACACTAACACACACTGAGGTCACTACTAACACACACTGAGGTCACACTAACACACACTGAGGTCACACTAACACACACTGAGGTCACACTAACACACACTGAGGTCACACTAACACACACTGAGGTCACACTAACACACACTGAGGTCACTCTAACACACTGAGGTCACACTAACACACACTGAGGTCACACTAACACACACTGAGGTCACTCTAACACACACTGAGGTCACACTAACACACACTGAGGTCACACTAACACACATTGAGGTCACTCTAACACACACTGAGGTCACACTAACACACACTGAGATCACACTAACACACATTGAGGTCACTCTAACACACACTGAGGTCACACTAACACACACTGAGATCACACTAACACACATTGAGGTCACTCTAACACACATTGAGGTCACACTAACACACATTGAGGTCACACTAACACACTGAGGTCACACTAACACACACTGAGGTCACACTAACACACATTGAGGTCACACTAACACACATTGAGGTCACACTAACACACATTGAGGTCACTCTAACACACATTGAGGTCACACTAACACACACTGAGGTCACACTAACACACACTGAGGTCACTCTAACACACATTGAGGTCACACTAACACACACTGAGGTCACACTAACACACACTGAGGTCACTCTAACACACACTGAGGTCACACTAACACACACTGAGGTCACTCTAACACACACTGAGGTCACTCTAACACACACTGAGGTCACACTAACACACACTAAGATCACACTAACACACACTAAGGTCACACTAACACACAAAGGTCACACTAACACACACTGAGGTCACACTAACACACACTGAGGTCACACTAACACACACTGAGGTCACTCTAACACACATTGAGGTCACACTAACACACACTGAGGTCACACTAACACACTGAGGTCACACTAACACACACTGAGGTCACACTAACACACACTGAGGTCACACTAACACACACTGAGGTCACACTAACACACATTAAGGTCGCACTAACACTCAAAGGTCACACTAACACACATTGAGGTCACACTAACACACATTGAGGTCACACTAACACACACTGAGGTCACACTAACACACACTGAGGTCACACTAACACACACTGAGGTCACACTAACACACACTGAGGTCACACTAACACACATTAAGGTCGCACTAACACTCAAAGGTCACACTAACACACATTGAGGTCACACTAACACACATTGAGGTCACACTAACACACACTGAGGTCACACTAACACACATTGAGGTCACTCTAACACACATTGAGGTCACACTAACACACACTGAGGTCACACTAACACTCACTGAGGTCACACTAACACTCACTGAGGTCACACTAACACACACTGAGGTCACTCTAACACACACTAAGATCACACTAACACACATTAAGGTCGCACTAACACTCAAAGGTCACACTAACACACATTGAGGTCACACTAACACACATTGAGGTCACACTAACACACACTGAGGTCACACTAACACACACTGAGGTCACACTAACACACACTGAGGTCACACTAACACACACTGAGGTCACACTAACACACACTGAGGTCACACTAACACACATTGAGGTCACACTAACACACACTGAGGTCACACTAACACACTGAGGTCACTCTAACACACACTGAGGTCACACTAACACACTGAGGTCACTCTAACACACACTGAGGTCACACTAACACACTGAGGTCACTCTAACACACTGAGGTCACTCTAACAACACTGAGGTCACACTAACACACACTGAGGTCACTCTAACACACTGAGGTCACACTAACACACTGAGGTCACTCTAACACACACTGAGGTCACACTAACACACTGAGGTCACTCTAACACACACTGAGGTCACTCTAACACACACTGAGGTCACTCTAACACACTGAGGTCACTCTAACACACACTGAGGTCACACTAACACACTGAGGTCACTCTAACACACTGAGGTCACTCTAACACACACTGAGGTCACACTAACACACACTGAGGTCACACTAACACACACTGAGGTCACACTAACACACACTGAGGTCACACTAACACACACTGAGGTCACACTAACACACACTAAGATCACACTAACACACATTGAGGTCACACTAACACACATTGAGGTCACACTAACACACATTGAGGTCACACTAACACACACTGAGGTCACACTAACACACATTGAGGTCACACTAACACACATTGAGGTCACACTAACACACACTGAGGTCACACTAACACACACTGAGGTCACACTAACACACATTGAGGTCACACTAACACACACTGAGGTCACACTAACACACATTGAGGTCACACTAACACACATTGAGGTCACACTAACACACACTGAGGTCACTCTAACACACATTGAGGTCACACTAACACACACTGAGGTCACACTAACACACTGAGGTCACTCTAACACACACTGAGGTCACTCTAACACACTGAGGTCACACTAACACACACTGAGGTCACACTAACACACTGAGGTCACTCTAACACACACTGAGGTCACTCTAACACACTGAGGTCACTCTAACACACACTGAGGTCACTCTAACACACACTGAGGTCACACTAACACACACTGAGGTCACTCTAACACACACTGAGGTCACTCTAACACACACTGAGGTCACTCTAACACACACTGAGGTCACTCTAACACACACTGAGGTCACACTAACACACACTGAGGTCACTCTAACACACACTGAGGTCACACTAACACACACTGAGGTCACACTAACACACACTGAGGTCACTCTAACACACACTGAGGTCACACTAACACACACTGAGGTCACACTAACACACACTGAGGTCACTCTAACACACACTGAGGTCACTCTAACACACACTGAGGTCACTCTAACACACACTGAGGTCACTCTAACACACACTGAGGTCACACTAACACACACTGAGGTCACACTAACACACACTGAGGTCACACTAACACACACTGAGGTCACTCTAACACACACTGAGGTCACTCTAACACACACTGAGGTCACTCTAACACACACTGAGGTCACTCTAACACACACTGAGGTCACTCTAACACACACTGAGGTCACTCTAACACACACTGAGGTCACACTAACACACTGAGGTCACTCTAACATACACTGAGGTCACTCTAACATACACTGAGGTCACTCTAACATACACTGAGGTCACTCTAACATACACTGAGGTCACTCTAACATACACTGAGGTCACTCTAACATACACTGAGGTCACTCTAACATACACTGAGGTCACACTAACATACACTGAGGTCACTCTAACATACACTGAGGTCACTCTAACACACTGAGGTCACTCTAACATACACTGAGGTCACTCTAACATACACTGAGGTCACTCTAACATACACTGAGGTCACTCTAACATACACTGAGGTCACTCTAACACACTGAGGTCACACTAACACATACTGAGGTCACTCTAACACACTGAGGTCACTCTAACACATCTGAGGTCACTCTAACACACTGAGGGGTTATTGTGAAGATAAAGTGAAGTTTAGAGAATAAAGGTTCTATTTCATCCCTCCTGACTGCCATGGACGGTGCTTTCAAGCACGAATGAACCTTCTTGCGCATGCGCAGGTCGAGTACAAATAACAACAACGTCACCCCGTGACCTGCCGGGGACCCGCGCAACATAGGCACGTGACATCCGGGGCCCAGTCCCTTAATTCTTCTCGGGCGCAGGTTTGTATCTGTTGAGTACAGCATGTGGTCATGTGAAGCTTGTTGCTTCGGTGTGAACCACACTGCTTCCAGGAAAACTGCTCGTTGCAAGTAGCCACGTGACCAACTCTGGTCGGAGTTGCGGGTAAGTCTCGCCCTCCAGGGCTGCACGAGCCGTTTTCATCTTACCGGTTCTACGGTCGCTTCGACGACAACTGGTAAGTTCTGCTCTTTTTTACTCTCACAGCGGTGGCGTTTCAGCCCGCGTGGAGTTAATCTTCTGTTGTTCATATGACTCACCTGTAGCGTTTTCGCTAGCGTGGTGTTTGATTTCTGTTTATGTGACTCACCGGTAGCGTGTACTGCTCGTGTTTGAGTTCATCTTACTGAATACTGTATTATCCAACTCACCAGTAGCGTGTACTGCTCGTGTTTGAGTTAATTAAAGGTTCAGTCTGCAGTTTCTGTAGAACATCAGCACTTAGAAAAAATTTCAACAAGCAAAGCATTCTGATCCCTCCCCCTCAGAGCCATATATGGCTCTGCCCCCTTGTGGTCTGTTGAAATTTGAATTCAAGCTCTGTTTTTATTGGCTGATTCAAATTCAAGCTCGGTTTTTATTGGCTGGTTACAAACTTTGTTTTTATTGGCTGGAAAATGGCGGGTCACTTTTTCTTTTTAGAAATGCTTATTTACCACCTGGAGAAGCAAGGGGACAATATTTTTTTTTAGTTTTTTTCAGAGATTACCTCTCTAACATCAATCTAGTGACAGAGTGAAGAAATATGTTAAAATATATATTGTTTGAAAAGTTACAGACTACATTACAATCTTACATACCCCAGCTTTAATTCTCCTGATTATTATCCAACTCACCTGTAGCGTTTCCTGCTCGCACTGAGTTGTCTATTGTTTGTCATTTCAGATCACCAGTGGCGTCCACGCTCACACTGGGTTCTGTGTTTATCTGACTTAACCGTTTGGTTTTTCTCCTTGCTAACGGAGTCGCCAGTGGCGCTTTCTGCTCGTGCTTGACTCCTCTTGGTGGCTGTCTGCTCACGCTTTTCGAGCATGATGCTGCAAAATTTGTGTTGCTCGTCCTGTCTGACGCTGCTTCAGCCCGAGGACGGACATGACTTGTGTCCCGCCTGTCTTGGTGTGGGGCATCTCCAGGAGGCGCTGTCAGCTGACGCTTGCCCCAACTGTGCCGTCATGCCCTGGTTGGTCAGACGGGAGCGGTTGGCTGCGTTGGAGCGGCCTACCGACGGGGCGTTTGCTTCGCCACGTAGCACGTTGCCACCGGGTCAGGTGATGGGCAAACGGCCTGCTGTGGCTGCACCTTCGCAGCCGGCGAAGCGAGCCAGACGGCCCGATAAGGACAGGTTGTCCACGAGGGTGGATCACCTCACCGCCGAGCTGACCCGCATGAAGGCCCTCCTCCAGTCCTTTCAGACTGATGATGGCTGGGACAGGGCGCTCCCTCCCGAGCGGGATGACGCATCAGTCGCTGGCGACGATGCTCTTTCATTGGCGGCCTCTGACACTCACTTCCGTGAGGACCTTTCGGAGCAGGGCTCCGGGACGTCTGGGTCTGACTCTGTTGTCTCCCAGGACAATACGGAGGAGTCCGTGACAGCCGCCGTTCGAACGGCTCTTGCCCGCCTGCAGATTAGTGTCCCTCAGGCCCAGCCTGCAGCTTCCAGTGCGTTTTTTAGGCGCCGTACGTCGGAAGCGACCCTTGTGGTTCCCCCCTCGGACAAGTATGTTCGGGAACTACATGCCTGATGGTCTGACACCAGGGCGTTTTCACGTCCGACACGGGATGGCAGGGTTCTGCCATCCATGCAGGAGGCACCCAAGGTTGGCCTGGGGCAGATGCCTGCGGTGGAACCGAGCATCGCCTCTCTTATCGTCCCTCCGGACGAGGCCTTGCGGCCTAATGCCCGTTGTCCGCGGCCTCAGTGCCGTATTACTGACGACCTTCTCTGCAGGGCCTATGATTCTGGGGCCCGCATGGGCCAGATTGGGAACTTTCATTCCCATCTCATGCTGGCTCTGTCATCCTCTTTGGAATCTGTTCCGATGGACCATCCCACGCAAGGCCTGGTTGATGCATCTCTGCAAGCCTTTGCCTTGATGACAAGAGAGGTTGGCCGAACACTCTCCACACTAGTGCGTGCTCACCGCCAGGTCTGGCTGGCACAGTCGCCACTCACTGAGCCTTGTAGGAGAACCTTACTGGACCTACCTGTGGTTCCGGGGGAACTGTTTGGCTCTGCGGCACTAGACGCCTTGGACCGTACTGCTCAGGCGTCTCGTACGAGGCAGCAGCTGGCGGGGCTTCACAGACGTGATCGCCAACCGGCTGGCACTTGGACGGGTGCGGGCTCCTCATGGAGGTCCTCGCGTCCGTCCCCTTCTCTTGTTATGCCTCAGGTTCCAATGCGGGGTCGGGGATCAGCCCAGAGACCTTTTCCAGGTCAAAGGGGTCAGACTCTTGACCTGGCTGAGGCTGGGCCGTCTCACTCCTTTCGAGCGGCGTAGTTTAGCCGGTATCCTCCCAGGCCTTCGAGGGGTTGGGGGCCCCGCAAATGATACCCTAGTGTCGGCGGTCGGTTATTTTGCCCCGAGATAGCTCACCTACTGGGCTGCCCACACGCCGGATGTGTGGATGTTGTCCACCCTGTCCCGGGGTTATCGCCTTCAATTCCGCCGCTGGCCACCCGTTCCTGGCCGGGTCAGGATGACTGTCATCCACGACCCGGTGAAGGTGCAGACACTGAACGACGAGATCTGCACCTTGTTGGCCAAGGGAGCTATAGTGCCTGTGGACCCCCTGCTGGATCCAGGTTTTTTTTATTCCATTTATTTTCTTGTTCCGAAGAAGACCGGGATCTGCGTCCGGTTCTGGACCTCAGGGACCTGAACGCGTACTTGAAGGTCATGCCTTTCCGCATGCTGACCACCAAGGTTGTCTTGAGGGCGATTTCCCCGGGTGATTGGTTCACGTCCATCGATCTCAAGGACGCTTATTTTCATGTGCCAATCGCGCCGCCCCATTGGCGGTTCCTTCATTTCACCTTTCAAGGGCGGTACTTTCAGTTCAGGGTCCTCCCTTTCGGCCTTTCACTGTCCCCCAGGGTATTCACCCGATGTGTCTCAGCGGCCCTCTCCCCTCTACAGGTGCGGGGCCTGAGAATTCTTCCGTATCTGGACGACTGGCTCATTTGTGCCTCGACGCGGGATCGAGCGGTTCGGGATACCCGGTTGGTACTCCAGCATATGGAACGCTTGGGTCTGCGGGTGAACATGGGGAAGAGCATTCTGACTCCCTCTCAGGAGACAGTCTTTTTGGGCATTGCCTTGGATTCTATGTCGATGACTGCTCACCCATCACCCCAGTGGGTCGACAATATATTGCACCTGCTCTCCGACTTCAGGCGCGGTCTGGCACCGCCTCTGGTGCGGTACCTTCACCTACTGGGGATGCTTACTGCTGCATCCACCGTGGTGCCCTTGGGGCTGCTGTCGCTAAGGCCTCTTCAAATGTGGCTGAACAGCTTGGCTTTGGACGCCTCGCGGAATGCCCATCGCCTCCGACGACTTCGGGTGAGCCTTCAGTACCTCCAGTCTCTGTCTCTATGGAGGCTGAGGTCGTTTATGACAGCGGGAGTCCCGCTCAGTTCCCTCCCGTGCCATCGGGAGGTTGTGTTTACGGATGCATCCTCCACGGGCTGGGATGCCACCTGGCGAGGTCACATGGCACAGGGGACGTGGTCCCGGACATAGGGCACAGAGCACATCAATGTCCTGGAGTTAAGGGCCGTGCTTCTGGCCCTTCACAGCTTCCTTCCGGGTTTGCAGGGGAAGCATGTGCTAGTGAGGTCGGACAACACCACTGTGGTTTATTACATCAACCACCAAGGGGGAACCAGGTCATTGAAACTGTTGCGTTTGACGCAGCGTCTTCTGACCTGGGCTACTCCGTGCTTGGACAGCCTCCAAGCAACCTACATTCCGGGGTCACAGAATGTGCCGATGAATTCTCTATCCCGTCATCAGCTGCTCCTGGGGGAGTGGAAACTTCACAACGATGCGGTGGAGATGATCTGGACGATCTATGGCAGAGCGGACGTGGACCTCTTTGCCTCGGGGGACACATTTCACTGCCCCCTTTGGTTCTCCCTGGGCGACGGACCTCTAGGCCACGATGCGTTGGCGCACGACTGGCCCCGGTCCCTCCTTTATGCCTTTCCATCCTTTAGCCTACTCTTTCAGACCCTCCTGCGGATTCTTCAGGAAAGGCACACGGTTCTCCTAGTGGCCCCCTTCTGGCCAGCAAGGACTTGGTTCCCTCTGCTGCGCGAACTCTGCTCCGGCTCGCCGATGCGTCTCCCCTCCAGGACGGACCTTCTTTCCCAGATGGAGGGTCGGGTTCTGCACCCGGACCTGGACCGGCTCCAACTGTGGGACTGGCCCCTGCAGGGTCGGGGGCTGCCTTTTCAGGATACGCCGGGCCGGTAGGACATACGATGGCTAACGAGTGGGCGCCCTCCACGTGGGCCGTATATACACTAATAAGTGGACGGCCTTTGTGGCCTGGTGCCGCGATAATGGGCAGGATCCGGTACAGTGTTCAGTCTCTGACATACTGACCTTCCTGCAGGCGTTACTAGATCGTGGACGATCCCCATCTACCTTAAAGGTGTATGTGGCTGCCATTTCTCGTTGGCATGTCGGCCTGAACGGTTGTTCGGTAGGCCGGGACAAGGATGTTGCACTGTTTTTAAGAGGTGCTCGGCGTTTGCATCCACCCAAACGCCCTATGGTGCCAGCATGGGACCTTTCTCTGGTGCTTGAGGCTCTTCGGTCCCCCCCGTTTGAGCCCCTGACGTCTGCGGACCTCAAATGGCTCTCGATGAAAACGGCTTTTCTTTTAGCTATGGCTTCTGCGAAGCGTGTGGGGGAATTGCAGGCTCTTTCTGTGGCCGAGCCCTGTTTCCGATGGAACCCTGATGGCTCAGGTGTCACGTTGTGGCCTGATGTGGCATTTCTACCTAAAGTGGCCCTACCAGCCGGTGGTACCCAACCACTCCATCTTGCTCGGTTTGACCCCGGTGGTTCCTCTGAACAGTTGTGCCCTGTTCGTTCACTTGAGGCGTACGGCGCCGCTACGGCGCCCATCCAGAGGATGGATGGCCTTTTTGTATGCTACGCTGGCCCACGTACAGGTCAGGCACTCTCTAAACAGCGACTTTCACACTGGGTTGTGGATTTGATCTCCAAAGCTTATGCTTTGCAGGACCGGCCACTACCGGCGGGGGTGACGTGCCACTCTACGAGGGGCATGTCGACCTCGTTCGCTGCCATGACGGGGGTACCGTTGGACAGTATCTCCCGTGCTGCCTCTTGGACGTCGCAGAGTACTTTTACTCAATTTTACTGGGTGAATGTGGCTGCGCCATGTCCTCTTCAAGGAGTTCTGGAGCAGCATGTCTCCCCTTCACATTGAGGTGAGTGGCGTGGTTGTTGTTCCTTGAACATTGACGATTCCTCGTGACCATGTTGTCATGCGTCATCTGTGCTTGAAGCACCGCCCCTGGCGGTCAGGAGGGATGAAATAGAACGAAAGTTACTACTGTAACTACGGTTCTATGAATCCCGGATGACCGCCAGGGTGCTTAGTCCCTCGGAATCCTTGCTTTGCGAGAAGATTGAGGGACTGGGCCCCGGATGTGACGTGCCTATATAGAGTCACGCGGGTCCCCGGCAGGTCACGGGGTGACGTTGTTGTTATTTGTACTCGACCTGCGCATGCACAAGAATGTTCATTCGTGCTTGAAGCACCGCCCATGGCGGTCATCCGGGATTCATAGAACCGTAGTTACAGTAGTAACTTTCGTTCTGCAGACCTACCGTATGTTACAAGTGTTGATGTTCTCCATACCATCTTAGTTATAGAGCACTTAACACTACTTTGACTAAGGCTGCGCTTTTTTGCGCAAGTGAACTTGGCTTCTAAATCCCCCGGTACCTTTCAGTGGGCTATATAATGTCGATTCAAATGCTAATGACCCTACTAAAGACCCATTAATTCAACACCTACACCCCCCAACCCCCTACCCCTCAGTCCAAAATCCTTGGACCCAGTGCAGGCTTTGTATAACACATAAGCATTTATCGCTGCCAGGTCAAGCATGTTGTAGAACACGGCAATGGGCCGCACCGTATATAAATGTGCAATCTGGTCCATTATACCAGTGTGTCAGTTGACCTTAGGTCATGTGACCTGTGTCGGTCCGTCAGTTGACCTCATGTTGTGTAACCTGTGTCGGTCCATCAGTTGACTTCATGTCATGGTCCGTCAGTTGACCTCGGGTCATGTGACCTGTGTCGGTCCGTCAGTTGACCTCATGTCGTGTGACCTGTGTCGGTCCATCAGTTGACTTCATGTCGTGTGACCTATGTCGGTCCGTCAGTTGACCTCGGGTCATGTGACCTGTGTTGGTCCGTCAGTTGACCTCAGGTCATGTGACCTGTGTCGGTCCGTCAGTTGACTTCATGTCGTGTGACCTATGTCGGTCCGTCAGTTGACCTCAGGTCATGTGACCTGTGTCAGTCCGTCAGTTGACCTCGGGTCATGTGACCTGTGTCGGTCCGTCAGTTGACCTCGGGTCATGTGACCTGTGTCGGTCCGTCAGTTGACCTCGGGTCATGTGACCTGTGTCGGTCCGTCAGTTGACCTCGGGTCATGTGACCTGTGTCGGTCTGTCAGTTGACCTCGGGTCATGTGACCTGTGTCGGTCCGTCAGTTGACCTCAGGTCATGTGACCTGTGTCGTCTGTCAGTTGACCTCGGGTCATGTGACCTGTGTCTGTCCGTCAGTTGACCTCGGGTCATGTGACCTGTGTCGGTCCGTCAGTTGACCTCGGGTCATGTGACCTGTGTCGGTCCATCAGTTGACCTTGGGTCATGTGACCTATGTCGGTCCATCAGTTGACTTCATGTCCTGTGACCTATGTCGGTCCGTCAGTTGACCTCAGGTCATGTGACCTGTGTCGGTCCGTCAGTTGACCACTGGTCATGTGACCTGTGTCCGTCCATCAGTTGACCTCGGGTCATGTGACCTGTGTCCGTCCATCAGTTGACCTCGGGTCATGTGATCTGTGTCGGTCCGTCAGTTGACCTCGGGTCATGTGATCTGTGTCGGTCCGTCAGTTGACATTGGGTCATGTGATCTGTGTCCGTCCGTCAGTTGACCTCAGGTCATGTGACCTATGTAGGTCTGTCAGTTGACTTCATGTCGTGTGACCTATGTCGGTCTGTTAGTTGACCTCAGGTCATGTGACCTATGTCGGCCCGTCAGTTGACCTCAGGTCATGTGACCTGTGTCGGTCCGTCAGTTGACCTCAGGTCATGTGACCTTTGTCGGTCCGTCAGTTTACTTCATGTCGTGTGACCTATGTCGGTCCGTCAGTTGACCTTAGGTTATGTTATCTGTGTCGGTCCGTCAGTTGACCTCGGGTCATGTGACCTGTGTTGGTCTGTGAGTTGACCTCAGGTCATGTGACCTGTGTCAGTACGTCAGTTGACCTCATGCCGTGTGACCTGTGTCAGTCCGTCAGTTGACTTCATGTCATGTGACCTATGTTGGTCCATCACTTGACCTCAGGTCATGTGACCTGTGTCGGTACGTCAGTTGACCTCAGGTCATGTGACCTGTGTCGGTCCGTCAGTTGACCTCGGGTCATGTGACCTGTGTCGGTCCGTCAGTTGACCTCGGGTCATGTGACCTGTGTCGGTCCGTCAGTTGACCTCAGGTCATGTGACCTGTGTCGGTCCATCAGTTGACTTCATGTCGTGTGACCTATGTCGGTCCGTCAGTTGACCTCAGGTCATGTGACCTGTGTCGGTCCGTCAGTTGACCTCGGGTCATGTGACCTGTGTCGGTCCGTCAGTTGACCTCAGGTCATGTGACCTGTGTCAGTACGTCAGTTGACCTCATGCCGTGTGACCTATGTCGGTCCGTCAGTTGACTTCATGTCGTGTGACCTATGTTGGTCCGTCACTTGACCTCAGGTCATGTGACCTGTGTCGGTACGTCAGTTGACCTCATGCCGTGTGACCTGTGTCTGTCCGTCAGTTGACCTCATGTCGTGTGACCAGTGTCGGTCCGTCAGTTGACTTCATGTCGTGTGACCTGTGTCGTTTTGTCAGTTGACCTCATGTCATGTGACCTGTGTCGGTCCGTCAGGTGACGGACAACAATAGGTCAAGCATGTTGTAGAACACAGCAATGGGCCACCTGCATGTGGCGGCACGTACCGTATATACTGTACATGTTCCAAGGACAAGGAGAGAGACAGTACTTGTAAGCAAAATAATTTATTTGACAGACCATCAGGGTTACAGGATAATCAGCATAGCAGAATAAGACAATTTTATGCATAAAATTGTTCTGGAGCAGACAAAGCTTTCCGTTCAGTGGATGTCCCAAAATGCTCAACTGTGAGATAAATTCAGGGTCTGTTTTGTGTGAATTCAGGTCAGGTCCTCTCTTCTGACTTAGGGGGGAAGTGCAAGCAGAGTCTTACTTAACTGGTGGAAACATTGGAATGCAGTCTGTGCAGTCTGGTCTGGTGGGGGTGTCTGAGTTGAGTGCACACATATTTATAACAAAAGGCAGTTAATGGTCCAATAATTGCTCAGAAGAAGGAGGGGGGTTTGTCCTCGGGATCTTGAAAATTCAGTCATCCTAGTGTTAAAACAGCAACAAGGCCAACCAAAGTGTTGTACAAACAAACAAACAAACAACAGACAACACATAGGCAACATACAAAATGAAGTAAAAACAGAATATAGACATAAAAACATTGCAGATAATAAATAAAACAACCAAACACAGATCATCTGGTGTTGAAAGCAACAGAATAGTAATGAGTCTTTAAAAGGGATTTGAAAACAGAGAGGGAGGGGCCTGTCTGATGATCAGAGGTACGTCCAGTCTCCAGTTACTTTAGTGGTTTAATACAGATCTATAAGTCCTGATTAAGTATACATCTAATGATGTCATGCAATGACTGGCAACTACATTCTTCACTCTTTGTTTCATCAGATGAGCAGTCAAATATTTATTGGCTGAACTTCCGTCTGTCTTAACGAGGTCTCATTTTCAGCTCGTTAAGGGAGGAGGGTCATCACAGAGACAATCTGTCCAGCCTCCGGAAACACCACACACACACACACACACACACACACACACACACACACACACACACACACACACACACACACACACACACACACACACACACACACACACACACACACACACACACAGGTTTGTCAATGTGGTTTAGCCGGACTTTTTCGCCAAACCCGCCCGAAGGTGTAATACGGGGTCTACCCCTTCCCGAGGTCCTAGCGACCTGGGACCAAGCTCAGAGCACTCTAAAAATTTTGAAAAAAATTTGGGTCACTTTAGCTTTCCGATAGGAGCTTCACAGCACGTTTTACCACCCAGACTCCAGTGTGGTTTACAAGGACGTCAAAAAATGTGGTTTATGAGGACAAACATGCATTATGGGGTCTTTAAAGGGACATTTAAACTCCGCCTACTTAACATAAAATTAACATAAAACACACAAATGTGACAGGACACTGCATTAGGAGAACAGTTTTTTGAACTGATTTTATTAAACAAATTAGGCACATACTTTATTTATATTCACTAACAAATCTTCAAATGTTTAAAATAAAATAAAACTTAAATGTTTCAAATAAAATAAAATAAAAACTTAAATTCTGTTGACATATTTACATTATTATAAAACATATTAACATTATATACATATTTCTAAAACAAAATTTTACTTTTTCTGCAGGGTTAATCACAACCTAATGTAAAGTACAGGGGATCCCCGACTTACGAGCGACGAAAGAGTTCCTCAGTCTGAGATGACATATTTACATTTTATAAAACATTAACATTACAAACTTGTACATATTTCTAAAACAAAATTTTACTTTTTCTGCAGGGTTAATCACAACCCAATGTAAAGTACAGGTGATCCCTGACTTATGAGCGATGAAAGACTTCTGAGATGACATATTTACATATTATAAAACATTAACATTACAAACTTGTACATATTTCTAAAACAAAATTGTACTTTTTTTACAGGGTTCACCACAACCCACTGTAAAGTACAGGTGATCCCCGACTTACGAGCGACGAAAGAGTTCCTCAGTCTGAGATGACATATTTACATATTATAAAACATTAACATTACAAACTTGTACATATTTCTAAAACAAAATTGTACTTTTTTTACACGGTTCACCACAACCCACTGTAAAGTACAGGTGATCCCCGACTTACGAGCGATGAAAGAGTTCCTCAGTCTGAGATGACATATTTACATATTATAAAACATTAACATTATAAACTTGTACATATTTCTAAAACAAAATTGTACTTTTTTTACACGGTTCACCACAACCCACTGTAAAGTACAGGTTATCCCTAACTTACGAGTGACGAAAGACATCCTCAGTCTGAGATGCTGTATTCAGCTCAGTCTTATAAAGACTTCCTTAGTCTGAGATGTTGTATTCAGCTGAGTCTTATAAATAAAGACTTCCTGATGACAGCCAAAACCAGCTGCTCACATGATCAAGGAGGACCATCAGCCTAAACATTGCCCATTTTCTACATCCATCCATTATCTTTACCCGTTTCTTCCATTTTGGGTCACGGGGGTCGCCGGTGCCCATATCCAGCAATCATAGGGCAAGGGGCGGGGTGCACCTTTCACGGTTCGCAAGTTTATCACAGGGCATCACATTTGTTACATGAAAACATAAAACACTAGAAAGCTTGTTGAACAAGACACATACTAAAATTAAAATACCCTGATGAATGCTCAATAATTCTAGTAGAATAATCAAAAAAGCTAAGTCTGGTCCTCAGGACATTCAAAAAAACAACACAAAGAAAAGCAAAAAAAAAAAACTGGAAATGTTTAGTCTTTTGTCCAAGTCTGGAGATAATGTATTCAACTCAGTATTATAAATAAAGATTTCCTCAGTGTGAGGTGCTGCATTCAGCTTAGTCTCATAAATAGCACCCTCTCACAGTGGATCAACCAGTTTGCAGGTCCTCCTTGATCATGAGAGCAGCTGGTTTTGGCTGTCATCAGCAAATTGGTTGATCCACTGTGAGAGGGTGCTATTTATAAGACTGAGCTGAATGCAACATCTCAGATTGAGGAAACCTTTCGGACAAATGACTTCCACAGTCTTGGATGCTGTACTCAGCTCAGTCTTATAAATAAATACTTCCTCAGTCTGAGGTACTGCATTCAGCTCAGTCTTATAAATAGCACCCTCTCACAGTGGATCAACGAGTTTGCTGAACAGCCAAAACCAGCTGCTCTCATGATCAAGGAGGACCTGCAAACTGGTTGATCCACTGTGAGAGGGTGCTATTTATAAGACTGAGCTGAATGCAGCACCTCAGACTGAAGACGTGTTTCGGACGAATGACTTCCTCAGTCTTACATGCTATGTTCAGCTCAGTCTTATAAAAGAAGACTTCCTCGACAAAGTTTTTTTTACAGTTTTTACATCAAAGTACAATTCAAACAAAAACACTTTCATCGATTCATCGCAAACCTGTTGCTTCCTCTCACATTCCTCCTTGGTGATCAGTTCACCTCGATATTCCAAAAGAAAGTCATATTTTGCAAAGGATTTATTTGCTAAGATTCCTCAACCTAGTTATATAAATAGGAAAAATTGTATTTTTTGTTAACACTAATAAAGCTCCACATACCTTTTAAGTTCACTGATAAATTTGATGACAAGGCCCTAAATAAAGACTTCCTCAGTCTGACGTGCTGCATTCAGCTCAGTCTCATAAATAGCAAACTCCACTTGAGATTTCATGATAGAATGCAGACTGCTTTGCCTTATGTTTTAAATGTGTTTTCTCCAATATTCCTTGTGTCAGGAGAAAAGCAACATTTTGAAGTGCTGGGAAAAACAGGGAAACTTGTGTCTGACATATTAGGATCAGATATTGCTGCTTTTTCCAGAATCTGTCCAACTTTGGACTGGCTACATTGAAGGGGGACACAGAGACATCTGGACAAGTCTCAGTCCATCACAGGGACACATTTACAAGTCTCCAGTCCATCACAGGGACACATTTACAAGTCACCAGTCCATCACAGGGACACGTGGACAAGTCTCCAGTCCATCATAGGGACACCTGGACAGGTCTCCAGTCCATCACAGGAACACATTTACAAGTAATATAATAATAATAATAATAATAATAATAATAATAATAATAATAATAATAATAATAATAATAATAATAATAATAATAATAATAACAATAATAATAATAATAACTGACAAGTTATAATAATAACAAGTCTCCAGTCCATCACAGGGACACCTGGACAGGTCTCTTCTCTTAGAATTGAGAAAGCCTTTTGGATGAAGGGCGAAACGTCTTCTGCTACAAATAAAAGTCCAGTTGTTTTTTTATTGAACACATTTTTTTGATTGTAACAAAGACCTCGGTACATACCAGGCAACTAGGTTATTAGTCATTTCATTATAAAGCCAGGTTGCATAGGTACCAGGTACATACCAATTGAGTACAAGATAACATGTCATTTTATAGAATAGTCTGGTACAAAATATACATACTGGTTAAATAACCAGTATGCTACCAGTATCTGGGGTATGTACCTTTCTGTATTATGTATTAATATTGTATAAATCTGTGTTACACTTTTAAATACTTTATTTAAAAAAAAAGTTCCTCCATATTTTTTTCAACCTGTAGCTTGGATATCTTTGCCAGTTGTGTTGGGGGAGCTGGTAATCTGTAAAATTCCCTGTGAACACGGATGTCATGGCCCAAGAAGTCTGCAACCTGGTCAAGTTCATTGTTTTTTAAGTTCAAGACTTGTGAGAGCGTGGCTACATGTTTCCGTAGTTGTGTTGACCTGAGGAACTCTGGGTGCTATGCTCCACACTGGCTTGCATGAACACGCAGACTGTCCTGTCCTCTGTAGTGACTCATTGATTTAGGTCTTGCAAATAGAAATAAGTTTGTTTGTAAAACAACACATGTCTCTCTCTTACTTGCCAATAAAGTCAGTGCATCCACCACATTTGGTGCGAGTAAAACTGCAACCTTTCGGCCTCTTTTCACAATGATTTCAACCCGAGTGAAATGGCTGCAGAGCTTCTGTTCAACCGTTGACAAACCCATGGCAACATCATCATGGAGCTTGGTGGTGTCACGCTCCATAAAACTTCGTAGGTGCATCTTTGAAACCTCTCCTGCTCGTCTACGATTGAACACAATGACCTATGCAAGTGTAACTTTTGCAAGTTCTGCATAAGTCTGGGGGCTGGCTTCATCTTTCAAGGTGTTAAAGGCATTTTCTCCTGATTTATTCAGATGCTGATGCAGAAGCTTAACATCTTCAGTGAATGGTAATGTTAATGGCCTATTGTATTTGGCATGATTTTAAGTGCTAAGGGCACTATGAGACACCATCTCTGACCATTTTGATGAGCACAGTTTTTTGAATGCGTCTGACGACTTCATCAGTTGTTCATCTTCTGCCATGAGTGCTCGGCAATGAACAAGGTTACAGATTTTGTTCAGTGTATGTCCCAGTTTTATGGCAAGGCTTGTTTTTTTGTATGAACGTGTTTCTTCATCAAAGCCTGACACAGTCTTTACTGCTTGCACAACTCTCTGGAAGTTAGCAGGTTTCACAGCATCCTCTAGGTTATGTATTGCATATTTTGTGCGCAGACATATCAACAAACGGCCAACTTCATGAAGCTTTTGTCGCATGTAGTCGTATTTTGAGGGGTCTTGTCCATGTCTGTTGTGGAGTGACTGAGCAAACTGAATAATACACAGGTCATTTCTCACAGCTGAGGTAACATCGTCGGGTTTCATACTTTTAATGATCTTACAAACACCACTTCAGATTTCATGATAGAATGCAGACTCTTTAGCCAAAGCCAAACTCAGCACTTTGGCTCTTCCAGGTGGATTATCCATATCCATATTTTCTGGCTTACAGGGGCATCTACCTCCTCTTCTGGTGAGGAAAGTGGAGAAAAGTCATAGACCTCCTCCACCTCGCTGACAAAACTAGAGGTGTCGCTTTGGTCACTCTCCATGCTGCATATATTATGCTAATGCTAGCTGCATGTCACGGTCCTGGCCACACCCACCTACTCGCTCTAACCCCACCTCCTCTCCTCCTCTAGGCGGTGCCTCTGCAGTCTATCGGAACGCCCATATTGGTGAAGTTTTTGAATTTGAACTTGGGGAGGAGTTAAAGACCCAGAGCCCGTTTAGTCGCTCTTTAATTTGTCCCGTAGGTAAACGCTCCGCGCTGCAGCTGCTCACATGACCTCAAGAATTTGGAGCGAAAACGCGATAACGTATGCTGGGGTGTGGGGCTGAACTCTTTGCGTACAGTACGCGCGTACGGGCGAACGCAGAGCTACACTGGGGGCTTTCCTGCTCTGTCACTTTTTTCCTCTGCTAAACAAACAATTCTGTATTAATCATTTTGTGAAACAATGTCAGAGTAAACCGTGTGTTGGAACTGTTCAGGTTTTAGCTAGTCTCTGTTGTAGTTAGCTTTTATGATATCTAAAACATACGTGCAGCTAATATTCAACACTTGCTCTTCTCAAGGGCAGACGTCTCCTCTCGGTCTCCACTTTGCTTTTGCTTTGTCTTGTCTGTGAAACTGTCTGAGAGCCTCTCTTCTACAAAATCTTCAGAATCATAACTATGGACTTCAATTTGGTCAGTTGGTCCCTCAACACAACTGATAACATTTCTTCAACAAGAAGACAGACTGTAGGCGAGATGATTTGTCCTGTTGGCATGCACACAGCTGGATATCTCATCGACTTGAAGACTTGATGATGTGTCTATCTCTGCTGTCATCTGTGGATCTTAAGGACACATATTTAATTGGATTTATGATAACTGGTTCCTGCTTTTTGGATTCGGCTGGTTCCTGGTCTATCAATATAAATGGAAGATGTCGGTAGCTAATCGGGACCTGGTCAGGCTGCATACCTTACATGATGGCTTGGTTCATGTCTCGAGAATCCAGACTTTTGGCCGGAAGCATTAGATCTCGGGATTTTCTCAGGCATGTTCCATTGGTATGGTCATTTTAATTTTGACATTTTGGAAGCAAGTGGACCGACACAGACTGAAGGTAGATGTCATTAAAGTTCTGCCTGTTCATAAAACAATCGTGTTTATCTGACATTTGGCTCCCCGACTGGCCTTGATAGGGATGCACCGATCCACATTTTTCACTTCCGATCCGATACAGATACTGTAAAACTGGGTATCGATCGATACCGATACTTTTCCGATCCGATACCATTCAGGTGCCTTATGAGGCTGTAATAAATTATTACAGCCTCAGCCACTAATATCCACTTTAAAGCAAGGAATAAAAAAACACGTTTTGTGTTAGCAGGATTTAATTGTAACTAAGAAACTTATCCAACATTAATAAAACTTACCTCAAGTTGCCTTTTTGGGCATGCATAAATATACAGTATTTGTATACACTGTACTTAGAGAGAAGATTAATCTTCTCTTGGCTGTGCAAATTCTGCTAACACAAAACGTGTAACTAACTACCGGTACTTTTAAGTACTGTAGTTACTTTCACCCAGTCTCTTTTTCATCACATGCTTCCAAAAGTCAACAATTATGTTTGTATTCTGCATCTGTCTGTTAGCAAAATATCTTATGAACAACTGAACAGATTTTGTTTAAACTTTCAAGAAATAATCACTGAAGGGCTCTCTACGACTGGTTGACTTTTAAAGTACATCCAATTGAAGATGGCTGCCACAGCTAACTGAACTTATACAACACAAAATTGACTACAACTCAGTCAATTTGACAAAAAATTTAGATAAAATTTGTGTGGTAGTAGCTGAGACTCATTCCCAAAGCATATTCAAGGGATTAGTAGAATGCATAAGATCTTTCTTTAAAATTATAACGTTATTTATTTGGAATCAATGGTGCCGTCTGTTAGCAAAATATCTCATGACCCGCTGGACAGATTTTGATTAAACTTTCAAGAGATAATCACTGAAGGGCTCTCTACGACTGGTTGACTTTTAAAGTACATCCAGTTTAAGATGGCTGCCACAGCTCAGCCTTTTGTTTTTCATAATCCCACAGAGCTTTGGAGACATTTACAAGACATTCAAAAATATGCCTCACCTGTCCAATTGGATGATGCACACTAGTGTTGACAAGATTATTTAACAGTTCATAGTTTCAAAGCAACACACGGTCACAGTTTCATAGTAAAACCATGACCATAGTCTTTCAAAGCGTGCAATGTGCTGGACTGACGGATTCAGCCTCAGGCGCATTACGCCAAAAATACACTACACGCGTTGCAGCTCCGCCCCGCTCCGGTCCGACCTCCGCAGCAAATACGCACCCATTATAATCAATGACAGAATTTACACTGGCTCCGTACGGCGGCGGAGAGCTGCGGAGAGCGGACGGCAGTCCGTCAAAATTAGAAAATTTTCTATTTCTGCCGGACGACGGAGCTGTGCCGGAGTCAACTTTTGAAGATTACATTGCACCAACAGGAAAAGGAACGAGCACAACTTCCGTATTTACAAAATAAAATCACCACGGGCGGACTAATCCTAGCTCTATACGGATTTATTTGTACAAAAATGCAGTTCCACAGCCTAAGATAAGAGTCTGATAACACACACAAAGGAGTAATTATCCCCACAGGGGTTTACTGGAGTCCTGACCCCCACCCCCGCAGCCCTGCTGCGACACACAGAGCTGCGCACACAAAGGAGACAAGAGCAGCTTTGTGGCAGATCAGTTTCTTTTTCCTTGTAAATCAAGCTGTAAAAGCTTTTATTTCATGTATCCATGTCATTTATCCATGGCTACAGAGCGATCAAAGTAAGAAAAACGACGCCTAAACGTCAACAAACACGCACTTACTGTGTGACGCACGAAGGGCGCAGCTGCTGGTCATGGCTCCTTAGTGATTCTCAGCCCTTTGAAGTAACTCAAACCATGTCATGTGACATGTCTATCGAAAGGCAATTTAATTGGCTACAACATAGTGATGTCAAAATTAGCTCTCATTTGATTGGCTAAGACCCACGTGGGGTACAACAGGGGGAGGGTTGAAGCTAGCTTGTTGGGTCTCTGACATTTGATTGGCTCTAGAAACTGAAAAGTTTCACCCAGTTGGTCAAAATTGGTGTCAATCAAAAGCAGACAGCCAATGGAACACTTTTAAAGCGTCAGAACTTTCAAAGCTGCCATATTTGGGAAACCACGATCTCTTTTTGAACTAACACCTGCAGCTTCGGCTGCAGCGGTACCGCGGCCGGGCCCGCGCCTGTTAAGAGGGTAACAGAGGTGGAGAGGGGGATGTCTTGTCCAGAAAAGGAAAGTCTTGTTATAGGAGATGTTTGTACCTGGTGAGGGGTGCCAATCAGTATGGCCTCAGTCTTGGAGCAGTTTAATTGAAGAAAGTTCTGATTCATCCATGCCTTAATTGCCTCCAGGCAGGCAGAGAGGGCAGTGAGTGAAGATGGAGATGACAAGGTGGAAGATGAGGATGCTCCAGTCCTGATGTAAAGCTGTGTATCGTCGGCATAACAGTGAAAAGAAATGTTGAACTGATTAATAATTTGACCTAAAGGCAGCATGTAAAGGGAAAACAGCAGGGGCCCCAGAACCGACCCCTGAGGGACACCACAGGAGACACAAACTGTCTGGGACGTGGCGTTGCCAAGACTAACACATTCCAGCCTATTGGAGAGGAAAGATTTGAACCAGTCCAGGACTGTGTCGCAGAGACCGACCTCCACATGAAGACGGTGGAGGAGGATACTATGGTCCACAGTGTCGAAGGCTGCAGTGAGGTCAAGGAGGACAAGGATGGAGGGAGAGCCAGTGTCAGCAGCCAAGAGGACATCATTGGTAACCCTCAGCAATGCAGTCTCTGTACTGTGAGCTGCTCTGAATCCAGACTGGAACTTCTCATACAGGGAGTGTTGTTGTAAGTGATCCTGCAGCTGAGCAGCAACAGCTTTTTCCAGCACTTTAGACAGAAAAGGGAGGTGTGAAATTGGGCGGTAATTTGAAAAAATGTCGGGATCCAAATTAGATTTTTTCAGAAGAGGCCTAATGATGGCGGTTTTTAGAGGCAGTGGAACATGACCAGATTGTAGAGACTGATTTATTATTTGAGTGATAAGTGATAAGTTATTAAGAACATTGTTTACCTTGTAGCGCTGCTGTAAATCAGCTGATTCTCACGGACTAAAGTCAGACATGTTGACTCGGTTCCGGTCCAGTCAGCAACTGGTGCGCAGATGAAGCGGCCCCACTTGGTGTCAAATCTGTCGACTCTTATCCAAATTCCAGCTTTAACTTGTTGTTAACTTGTTGACAACAACTTGTAGTAGCTGAACTTTTAGCCAGAGAGGAAAACAGGCTGCCTCGTCTGCTCTGTTTACCTCAGGCAGCACGCATGCGCAGTAGTGAAGGTTCCAAAGATCACAGCGTCATCTACAGGCCCAGCATGGTAACTACAGTAAATTCATGAGTACGGGGGGTGGAAGAAGACTTCCTCGACAAAGTTTTTTTTACAGTTTTTACATCAAAGTACAATTCAAACAAAAACACTTTCATCGATTCATCGCAAACCTGTTGCTTCCTCTCACATTCCTCCTTGGTGATCAGTTCACCTCGATATTCCAAAAGAAAGTCATATTTTGCAAAGGATTTATTTGCTAAGATTCCTCAACCTAGTTATATAAATAGGAAAAATTGTATTTTTTGTTAACACTAATAAAGCTCCACATACCTTTTAAGTTCACTGATAAATTTGATGACAAGGCCCTAAATAAAGACTTCCTCAGTCTGACGTGCTGCATTCAGCTCAGTCTCATAAATAGCAAACTCCACTTGAGATTTCATGATAGAATGCAGACTGCTTTGCCTTATGTTTTAAATGTGTTTTCTCCAATATTCCTTGTGTCAGGAGAAAAGCAACATTTTGAAGTGCTGGGAAAAACAGGGAAACTTGTGTCTGACATATTAGGATCAGATATTGCTGCTTTTTCCAGAATCTGTCCAACTTTGGACTGGCTACATTGAAGGGGGACACAGAGACATCTGGACAAGTCTCAGTCCATCACAGGGACACATTTACAAGTCTCCAGTCCATCACAGGGACACATTTACAAGTCACCAGTCCATCACAGGGACACGTGGACAAGTCTCCAGTCCATCATAGGGACACCTGGACAGGTCTCCAGTCCATCACAGGAACACATTTACAAGTAATATAATAATAATAATAATAATAATAATAATAATAATAATAATAATAATAATAATAATAATAATAATAATAATAATAATAACAATAATAATAATAATAACTGACAAGTTATAATAATAACAAGTCTCCAGTCCATCACAGGGACACCTGGACAGGTCTCTTCTCTTAGAATTGAGAAAGCCTTTTGGATGAAGGGCGAAACGTCTTCTGCTACAAATAAAAGTCCAGTTGTTTTTTTATTGAACACATTTTTTTGATTGTAACAAAGACCTCGGTACATACCAGGCAACTAGGTTATTAGTCATTTCATTATAAAGCCAGGTTGCATAGGTACCAGGTACATACCAATTGAGTACAAGATAACATGTCATTTTATAGAATAGTCTGGTACAAAATATACATACTGGTTAAATAACCAGTATGCTACCAGTATCTGGGGTATGTACCTTTCTGTATTATGTATTAATATTGTATAAATCTGTGTTACACTTTTAAATACTTTATTTAAAAAAAAAGTTCCTCCATATTTTTTTCAACCTGTAGCTTGGATATCTTTGCCAGTTGTGTTGGGGGAGCTGGTAATCTGTAAAATTCCCTGTGAACACGGATGTCATGGCCCAAGAAGTCTGCAACCTGGTCAAGTTCATTGTTTTTTAAGTTCAAGACTTGTGAGAGCGTGGCTACATGTTTCCGTAGTTGTGTTGACCTGAGGAACTCTGGGTGCTATGCTCCACACTGGCTTGCATGAACACGCAGACTGTCCTGTCCTCTGTAGTGACTCATTGATTTAGGTCTTGCAAATAGAAATAAGTTTGTTTGTAAAACAACACATGTCTCTCTCTTACTTGCCAATAAAGTCAGTGCATCCACCACATTTGGTGCGAGTAAAACTGCAACCTTTCGGCCTCTTTTCACAATGATTTCAACCCGAGTGAAATGGCTGCAGAGCTTCTGTTCAACCGTTGACAAACCCATGGCAACATCATCATGGAGCTTGGTGGTGTCACGCTCCATAAAACTTCGTAGGTGCATCTTTGAAACCTCTCCTGCTCGTCTACGATTGAACACAATGACCTATGCAAGTGTAACTTTTGCAAGTTCTGCATAAGTCTGGGGGCTGGCTTCATCTTTCAAGGTGTTAAAGGCATTTTCTCCTGATTTATTCAGATGCTGATGCAGAAGCTTAACATCTTCAGTGAATGGTAATGTTAATGGCCTATTGTATTTGGCATGATTTTAAGTGCTAAGGGCACTATGAGACACCATCTCTGACCATTTTGATGAGCACAGTTTTTTGAATGCGTCTGACGACTTCATCAGTTGTTCATCTTCTGCCATGAGTGCTCGGCAATGAACAAGGTTACAGATTTTGTTCAGTGTATGTCCCAGTTTTATGGCAAGGCTTGTTTTTTTGTATGAACGTGTTTCTTCATCAAAGCCTGACACAGTCTTTACTGCTTGCACAACTCTCTGGAAGTTAGCAGGTTTCACAGCATCCTCTAGGTTATGTATTGCATATTTTGTGCGCAGACATATCAACAAACGGCCAACTTCATGAAGCTTTTGTCGCATGTAGTCGTATTTTGAGGGGTCTTGTCCATGTCTGTTGTGGAGTGACTGAGCAAACTGAATAATACACAGGTCATTTCTCACAGCTGAGGTAACATCGTCGGGTTTCATACTTTTAATGATCTTACAAACACCACTTCAGATTTCATGATAGAATGCAGACTCTTTAGCCAAAGCCAAACTCAGCACTTTGGCTCTTCCAGGTGGATTATCCATATCCATATTTTCTGGCTTACAAGGGCATCTACGGACATGTCTCCATAGTTGCTTTTGAACGTACATTCCTTCACAGTAGATACAGTGAATAAATGTTCCATCTACGGCCTTAGCTTTTGTCTTTCTCTTCACTTTCAAGGGCCCTTGTCCACCTTGTAAAACTGCATTGTTATGCTTGTGAATTCCCCTGTTCCTCAATTTTTCTAATAAAACTTTGCGCTCTTTAGAATCCTTGTGAAGGGAAAACAGTTGGATAATTTCAGGATGCGTCTGGTGTGTTTGCAAATGGCGTGAAATTTTAGTTTGTGGCTTACCACAAACATAACAGAAGTTTTGTAGACATGTAATCTGCTTTGAGGATTCCTGTTTGAGAAGCTCATCTTTTCTGTCTGGTTTATCCTTTGAGTATGTGGTAGAAGTGGCTTGGCCTGATGTTTTAAATGCGCTTTCTCCAATATTACTTGTGTCAGGAGGAAAGCACCATTTTGACGTGCTGGGAAAAACAGGGAAACTTGTGTCTGACATATTAGGATCAGGTATTGCTCCTTTTTCCAGAATCTGTCCAACTTTGGACTGGCTACACTGAAGGGGGACACAGGGACATCTGGACAAGTCTCCAGTCCATCACAAGGACACATGGACAAGTCTCCAGTCCATCACAGGGATACCTGGACAGGTCTCCAGTCCATCACAGGTACACAGGGACAAGTCTCCAGTCCATCACAAGGACACATGGACAAGTCTCCAGTCCATCACAGGGACATGTGGACAAGCCTCCAGTCAATCACAGGGACACCTGGACAGGTCTCCAGTCCATCACAGGGACACATTTACAACTCTCCAGTCCATCACAGGGACACATTTACAAGTCTCCAGTCCATCACAGGGACATATTTACAAGTCTCCAGTCCATCACAGGGACATCCTGGACAGGTCTCCAGTCCATCACAGGGACACGTGGACAAGTCTCTAGTCCATCACAGGGACACATTTACAAGTCACCAGTCCATCACAGGGACACGTGGACAAGTCTCCAGTCCATCACAGGGATACCTGGACAGGTCTCCAGTCCATCACAGGTACACAGGGACAAGTCTCCAGTCCATCACAAGGACACATGGACAAGTCTCCAGTCCATCACAGGGATACCTGGACAGGTCTCCAGTCCATCACAGGTACACAGGGACAAGTCTCCAGTCCATCACAAGGACACATGGACAAGTCTCCAGTCCATCACAGGGACATGTGGACAAGTCTCCAGTCAATCACAGGGACACCTGGACAGGTCTCCAGTCCATCACAAGGACACATTTACAACTCTTCAGTCCATCACAGGGACACATTTACAAGTCTCCAGTCCATCACAGGGACACATTTACAAGTCTCCAGTCCATCACAGGGACATCCTGGACAGGTCTCCAGTCCATCACAGGGACACGTGGACAAGTCTCCAGTCCATCACAGGGACACATTTACAAGTCACCAGTCCATCACAGGGACATCCTGGACAGGTCTCCAGTCCATCACAGGGACACGTGGACAAGTCTCCAGTCCATCACAAGGACACATGGACAAGTCTCCAGTCCATCACAGGGATACCTGGACAGGTCTCCAGTCCATCACAGGTACACAGGGACAAGTCTCCAGTCCATCACAAGGACACATGGACAAGTCTCCAGTCCATCACAGGGACATGTGGACAAGTCTCCAGTCAATCACAGGGACACCTGGACAGGTCTCCAGTCCATCACAGGGACACATTTACAACTCTTCAGTCCATCACAGGGACACATTTACAAGTCTCCAGTCCATCACAGGGACACATTTACAAGTCTCCAGTCCATCACAGGGACATCCTGGACAGGTCTCCAGTCCATCACAGGGACACGTGGACAAGTCTCCAGTCCATCACAGGGACACATTTACAAGTCACCAGTCCATCACAGGGACATCCTGGACAGGTCTCCAGTCCATCACAGGGACACGTGGACAAGTCTCCAGTCCATCACAAGGACACATGGACAAGTCTCCAGTCCATCATAGGGATACCTGGACAGGTCTCCAGTCCATCACAGGTACACAGGGACAAGTCTCCAGTCCATCACAAGGACACATGGACAAGTCTCCAGTCCATCACAGGGACATGTGGACAAGTCTCCAGTCAATCACAGGGACACCTGGACAGGTCTCCAGTCCATCACAGGGACACATTTACAACTCTTCAGTCCATCACAGGGACACATTTACAAGTCTCCAGTCCATCACAGGGACACATTTACAAGTCTCCAGTCCATCACAGGGACATCCTGGACAGGTCTCCAGTCCATCACAGGGACACGTGGACAAGTCTCCAGTCCATCACAGGGACACATTTACAAGTCACCAGTCCATCACAGGGACATCCTGGACAGGTCTCCAGTCCATCACAGGGACACGTGGACAAGTCTCCAGTCCATCACAGGGACACATGGACAAGTCTCCAGTCCATCACAGGGACACATGGACAGGTCTCTAGTCCATCACAGGGACATGTGGACAAGTCTCCAGTCCATCACAAGGACACCTGGACAGGTCTCAAGTCCATCACAGGTACACAGGGAAAAGTCTCCAGTCCATCACAAGGACACATGGACAAGTCTCCAGTCCATCACAGGGATACCTGGACAGGTCTCCAGTCCATCACAGGTACACAGGGACAAGTCTCCAGTCCATCACAAGGACACGTGGACAAGTCTCCAGTCCATCACAGGGACATCCTGGACAGGTCTCCAGTCCATCACAGGGACATCCTGGACAGGTCTCCAGTCCATCACAGGGACATGTGGACAAGTCTCCAGTCCATCACAAGGATACCTGGACAGGTCTCCAGTCCATCACAGGGACACATGGACAGGTCTCTAGTCCATCACAGGGACATGTGGACAAGTCTCCAGTCCATCACAAGGACACCTGGACAGGTCTCAAGTCCATCACAGGTACACAGGGAAAAGTCTCCAGTCCATCACAAGGACACATGGACAAGTCTCCAGTCCATCACAGGGATACCTGGACAGGTCTCCAGTCCATCACAGGTACACAGGGACAAGTCTCCAGTCCATCACAAGGACACGTGGACAAGTCTCCAGTCCATCACAGGGACATCCTGGACAGGTCTCCAGTCCATCACAGGGACATGTGGACAAGTCTCCAGTCCATCACAGGGACACCTGGACAGGTCTCCAGTCCATCACAGGGACACATTTACAAGTCTCCAGTCCATCACAGGGACACATTTATAAATTAAAATATATAAATTACACATTTTTGTCATCTGTGTATGTTTCCCATACTTGACAGACAAAATTGTTCTCTGCATTTAACCCAACCACCACCAAGTGGTGCAGTGAGCAGCCGTAGTCAGCGCCCGGGGAGCTGGGGAAATAGGTATGCACTCATAGACACCCCAAGGTGTGTAGTGGCCGGGGTTCGAACTCGAACCAGGGTCCTTCAGATCACAAGTCCGGTTCCCTTGCAAGTCTCCAGTCCATCACAGGGACACATTTACAAGTCTCCAGTCCATCACAGGGACACATTTACAAGTCTCCAGTCCATCACAGGGACACATTTACAAGTCTCCAGTCCATCACAGGGACATCCTGGACAGGTCTCCAGTCCATCACAGGGACACATGGACAAGTCTCCAGTCCATCACAGGGACACATTTACAAGTCACCAGTCCATCACAGGGACATCCTGGACAGGTCTCCAGTCCATCACAGGGACACGTGGACAAGTCTCCAGTCCATCACAAGGACACATGGACAAGTCTCCAGTCCATCACAGGGATACCTGGACAGGTCTCCAGTCCATCACAGGTACACAGGGACAAGTCTCCAGTCCATCACAAGGACACATGGACAAGTCTCCAGTCCATCACAGGGACATGTGGACAAGTCTCCAGTCAATCACAGGGACACCTGGACAGGTCTCCAGTCCATCACAGGGACACATTTACAACTCTTCAGTCCATCACAGGGACACATTTACAAGTCTCCAGTCCATCACAGGGACACATTTACAAGTCTCCAGTCCATCACAGGGACATCCTGGACAGGTCTCCAGTCCATCACAGGGACACGTGGACAAGTCTCCAGTCCATCACAGGGACACATTTACAAGTCACCAGTCCATCACAGGGACATCCTGGACAGGTCTCCAGTCCATCACAGGGACACGTGGACAAGTCTCCAGTCCATCACAGGGACACATGGACAAGTCTCCAGTCCATCACAGGGACACATGGACAAGTCTCTAGTCCATCACAGGGACATGTGGACAAGTCTCCAGTCCATCACAAGGACACCTGGACAGGTCTCCAGTCCATCACAGGGACATGTGGACAAGTCTCCAGTCCATCACAAGGACACCTGGACAGGTCTCAAGTCCATCACAGGTACACAGGGAAAAGTCTCCAGTCCATCACAAGGACACATGGACAAGTCTCCAGTCCATCACAGGGATACCTGGACAGGTCTCCAGTCCATCACAGGTACACAGGGACAAGTCTCCAGTCCATCACAAGGACACGTGGACAAGTCTCCAGTCCATCACAGGGACATCCTGGACAGGTCTCCAGTCCATCACAGGGACATGTGGACAAGTCTCCAGTCCATCACAGGGACACCTGGACAGGTCTCCAGTCCATCACAGGGACACATTTACAAGTCTCCAGTCCATCACAGGGACACATTTATAAATTAAAATATATAAATTACACATTTTTGTCATCTGTGTATGTTTCCCATACTTGACAGACAAAATTGTTCTCTGCATTTAACCCAACCACCACCAAGTGGTGCAGTGAGCAGCCGTAGTCAGCGCCCGGGGAGCTGGGGAAATAGGTATGCACTCATAGACACCCCAAGGTGTGTAGTGGCCGGGGTTCGAACTCGAACCAGGGTCCTTCAGATCACAAGTCCGGTTCCCTTGCAAGTCTCCAGTCCATCACAGGGACACATTTGCAAGTCTCCAGTCCATCACAGGGACACATTTACAAGTCTCCAGTCCATCACAGGGACACATTTACAAGTCTCCAGTCCATCACAGGGACACATTTACAAGTCTCCAGTCCATCACAGGGACATCCTGGACAGGTCTCCAGTCCATCACAGGGACACATGGACAAGTCTCCAGTCCATCACAGGGACACATTTACAAGTCACCAGTCCATCACAGGGACACGTGGACAAGTCTCCAGTCCATCACAGGGACACCTGGACAGGTCTCCAGTCCATCACAGGGACACATTTACAAGTCTCCAGTCCATCACAGGGACACATTTACAAGTCTCCAGTCCATCACAGGGACATCCTGGACAGGTCTCCAGTCCATCACAGGGACACGTGGACAAGTCCATTTCCAAGATGGCGCCTATTGTCACGGGCTGCTGTCTAACTCGTCTCCTGAACTTTTTACTGCTGTTCATGTTCTGCCTTCTTTTCATCGACGATGCATCCTCGCTCCTGGTCTATGATCGTTCAACTCTTCTAAGTCTCCGGGACTCGCTGATCAACACACCGGCTACTGGCGAATATGGACATTTCAAGCCTCCTCCACCACCACCGTTCCTGGCTTCGATCCCAGCCTACCTACAACGCAACGCGACCACGCTGCCACGCAACAAGCGGCGCAGAAGACGCGGAACGAGGGCAGGCGTCCTGGTGAGATTTAAAAAGTATCTGTCGTCTCACAACACGCCGACGGCTGACTTACCTCCTGAATTCAGCGTCTTTGATGTCCGCCGTTCCTTCGCTCGTCGCCACAGAAGCCTTGTTGCTATCAATCATGTCGCCAGCGACCAGTATCCATCTTGCCCCCCGGTGTGGAAAACAGTGAAGCGAGGCAGCGTTAAACAACACCTCCGCCCGCTTGCTCGAGCAGCTGAGAGTGACGTAACTGGCAGCGTTCCAGTACGTGCAGCATTGTTTAACGCCAGATCAATTACTAATAAAACTTTTATATTAAGTGATTTGATCTCAACTCATCGTCTGGATCTGTTTTTGATTACTGAAACCTGGCAGAAAATAGGAGACAACAGCTCCTTTTCTGAACTCCTCCCAAATGGCTACTCCCACCTGAGCGCTCCGCGTGGGGCTGGAAAGGGAGGGGGCCTGGCTGCTGTGTTCAGTGATGCATTCAAGTACCGTTTGTTGCCTCAGAAAAATTATTCCAGTTTTGAAAGCATGTTTTTTGTGCTGGAATCTGCTAAACCTATTTTGTGTGGCGTTTTTTATAGGCCCCCACAATACAATAAAAACTTTGTCAGTGAGTTTTCAGAACTACTGGCGGACTTGCTACCAAAGTTTGACTCTTGGCTTTTCTGTGGAGACTTCAACGTGCACACCTGCTGCCCAAGTAATCAGCTTGGATGTGAGTTTCAGAACCTCCTGGACTCTTTTAACCTGTCACAGTCGGTCTCGGGGGCCACACACACACTGGGTCATACACTGGATTTAATTATCTCCCACGGCCTACAAATACCTGCTGTGGAGATCCTGGACACCTGTATCTCAGACCATTTTCCCATATTATTTGAATTTTTCACCACTCCTGCACCAAAGGCTATTCTCCCAGCACGTTTCTGCCGCTCCATCAACCCATTAACTCCAAATGAGTTTACTGATGCCTTTAAGAGCACTGAATTCTGCTCTGCTGTCAGTCTGGACCCATCTCTACATCCTGAGGACTTCATCACCTCCTTCCATCACACCTGCACAACGATCTTGGACTCCATCGCTCCTCTCAAACAGGCATCTTCAAAAAACAGACCATCACCATGGCTCAACGAAACGACGCGAGCTCTTCGACAACGTTGCAGACAAGCAGAGCGAAAATGGAAGCGTGACCGGCTTCATGTATCTCAGGGAATACTGAGAGACTGTCTCTGTGAGTATGATAACGCTGTGAAACAGGCCAAGTCACAGTACCTCTCCAACTTAATCTCCACCAGCTCCAACCGGCCGAGGACGCTTTTCAGCACACTCCAGTCTGTCATCAATCCATCTGTCGATGTTCTGAAAACTGCCACACAGTCTACCTGTGATGACTTTCAGAGCTATTTTGTCAACAAAATAGACTCTATCAGGCAGAACATTGTCAGTTCATCCAACACCATCCTGTCATGTACCTCTACAATAACCACTGCTGTTTTTGACCAGTTTGATCTCGTCTCACTGCCTCAACTCACCAAGGTGGTTCAGCAGATGAAACCAACAAACTGTTCTCTGGACATCATTCCCTCTAAAATGTTCAAACAATGCTTTGATGTAATTGGTCCTTCTGTTTTGTCATTTATCAACAGCTGTCTAACTTCAGGTTATGTGCCATCTGCTTTCAAACATGCTGTGGTCAGGCCTCTTCTAAAAAAACCAGGCCTAGATCCTACAGCTCTCTCTAATTTCAGGCCAGTTTCCCATCTGTCATTTCTATCAAAGGTCCTAGAAAAGATTGTTTTTATTCAACTTCAATCTTTTCTAGAACTCAACAACCTGTTTGAAAAATTTCAGTCAGGTTTTCGAGCTCGTCACAGCACTGAATCTGCACTGCTCAAAGTACAGAATGACATTCTTCTGTCTCTGGATGCAAAAAACCCTGCACTGCTGGTGATGTTAGACCTCTCAGCAGCTTTTGACACCGTCGACCATCAGGTACTAATCAACCGCTTGTCTCAGCAGGTTGGCCTCCAGGGAGCTGTGCTTGAGTGGTTCAAATCTTACCTGTCTGGGAGAACTTTCTCTGTCATGATAGGCGATCTGTCCTCCTCTTCATCAACCCCTCTGACCTCCGGCGTACCACAGGGATCTATTCTAGGGCCAGTCCTCTTCTCTCTTTACATGCTGCCATTAGGATCAATCATCACACGTCATAACCTGTCTTTTCACATGTATGCAGACGATTTACAAATCTATCTGCCAGTCACTCCCAACCCCTCACTCAGTTCAAACACTCTTGTCAACTGCTTAAATGACATTAAGCACTGGCTCTCTCAAAACTTCCTCCACCTAAACACAGATAAAACTGAATGCATTTTGTTTGGTGCACCTGATGACACCAGCAACATCCTTCCCTGTCCCAGTGTTGGTTTTCCCCTCCCCCACTTCAACTCGGTGGTCAGAAATCTTGGAGTGCAGTTTGACTCCAATTTAAAGTTTGATAAACAGATCAGTTCTGTTGTCAAGACCAGCTTTTTCCAACTCCGTCTGCTCTCCAAAGTCAAGTCATTTCTTAGTCGTGGTGATCTGGAGAAGGCCATCCATGCCTTTGTGACCTCCAGACTTGACTATTGTAATGCTTTGTATCTTGGCATTAATCAATCCTCCATCTCCCGTTTACAGCTTGTACAGAACTCTGCCGCGCGCTTTTTGACCAACACACGAAAATATGAACACATCACTCCTGTCCTGTCCTCTCTACACTGGCTCCCAGTTCAGTTCAGGATACAGTTCAAGTTGCTGCTGTTTGTTTTCAAAGCTCTGAATGGACTTGCTCCCCTCTACATCTCAGAACTTCTGAAAGCCCATCAGCCTGGCAGGGACTTACGATCTGCCAGTCAACACCTGCTGGAGGTGCCTCGCTCGAGGTACAAGCAATGGGGAGACCGGTCATTTTCTGTTGCCGGCCCAAAAGCCTGGAACAGCCTCCCCCTTGAGCTGCGTGCCACCTCTGATCTGACTCTGTTCAAAACCAAACTGAAGACCCACTTGTTCAAAAAAGCTTTCAGTGTGTAACTTTTATTATTTTGTATTTTAGTATGTAGCATCTTTATTTCAATTGCATTTTTATTTCACTTGTTCAAAAAAGCTTTCTGTGTGTAACTTTTATTACTTGTGTTATTTTAGTATGTAGCATTTTTTATTTCCATTGCCTTCTTTTATCGCTGTGGTTTCTTATTCTATTTTCATTGATCTATTGTTCCCGTTTATTTTTCTTTTTATCCTGTTAAGCACCTTGGTCAATGCAAGGCATTGTGGAAGGTGCTATACAAATAAAGTTTATTATTATTATTATTATAAGTCTCCAGTCCATCACAGGGACACGTGGACAAGTCTCCAGTCCATCGCAGGGACACATGGACAAGTCTCCAGTCCATCACAAGGACACATTTACAAGTCTCCAGTCCATCACAGGGACACCTGTTTGGCCATAAGTCAGCCATTTTGGGTCAAAGGGTAATTTTTGGCTGTTTTTCACTTTTCATTGATGGTGAATTTTAATGCACTCCTCCTAGGGATTTTGAGCGACTGACTTCAACCTTGGTTAATATGCACTTAAGATGTGGGTGAGTGAAAATTCATCAAAAACTTGTATTTTCATATATGCTGAAGGGACGTGGCCTTGCCTCAACGTTTGGCTTCTCGCCATACATTTTAAAACGCTATAACTTTCACAATGAAAAACAGAATTGCACCAAACTTGGCATGAGTGATCCATGTCAGATGCCCAACAATTCTCTGTGGTCATGTTGTGCTGTCACTGAAACCCCGCTCCCTCAGAACAGGAAGTCACTTTTTTCTTGGAAGGCTCCCTTTCTGACAGCCTTGAACTAATCAGGATGATCCTACGTTAGAAGACGTAAAACAAGTTGGTTTGGACCAACGATCCAAGCGGGACGGTGCTCGTTAACAGCGGAATCGAAATAAAGGATCGTGCAGAGATTTTTTCTTCAAAACATACATTTTCCTGGATAAGTTGAAGGTAACGCTCCCATTATGCCGATTCGCCATGCAACAGCGACTCCAACTCAGGAGAAGGCACCCTCCGCGGCTGCAGAGAACGATCCAGAAGCCTCAGATGAGGAGTCGCCCTCTGCTGATGAAGATCAGGCAGCATCTTCAGCTGCAAGAGGCGAAGATGAGGAGGGGGAGAATTCAGGTGACGCGAATACGGACAAGAATGAAGACACTACTGAAGAGGGAGTGGAGGGAGAAAAAAAAGGATGAGAAAGATGTGAAATGCCCGGACTGCGAGGCTGGCCAGTGCTCAACACACTGCTTTGTTCTCCTTCTAAGGATGAAGGATGGCTACAAGTATGGGAAATCCAAAAGCAAGAAGGTGAAACGGACAATTCCTGCATGGGCTAGTGCCACTGCCAGCAAACGCATTCCTGTTACCAACTATGCAGGCACGCAGTGCAAAGTGGATACTGTAGTATCATTATCGAAGCTATAATTTACTCTCAGGACAAGGTAGGGATTTCATTCCAGTCACTCATGAAATAACTTCATTATTGATTTTATTAATAGTGTTATTATTTATCTCTAAATAAAAAAAGTGGTCCTCCTTTATTTATATCGTCTGCAGAGACTCGAAGAAACACACCGACCACAGGTTCAGACCCATCGATGAAGCTGCAGCGGAACTCAGAGAGGATCTGCTGAGATCCATGAAACCACTGAAGGAGAAGCAGGAGGTCAAGAAGAAAGTTCAGTCTGAGTTTGATCAGACAGCAGAACATGTGAAGGTCCAGGCTCGACTCACAAAGACGCAGATTAAGAAGCAGTTTAAGAAGCTTCACCAGTTTCTAACAGAGGAAGAGGAGGCCAGGCTGGCTGCTCTGAGGGAGGAAGAGGAGCAGAAGAGTGGACTGATTGAGAATATGGAGGCTATGAGCAGAGAGATGGCAGCTCTTTCGGACACAGTCAGAGCCACAGAGGAGGAGCTGAGAGCTGAAGTGTTATTTGTTCATTATTGATTTTATTAATAGTGTTATTATTTATCTCTAAATAAAAAAAAGTGGTCCTCCTTAATTTATATCGTCTGCAGAGACTCGAAGAAACACACCGACCACAGGTTCAGACCCATCGATGAAGCTGCAACGGAACTCAAAGAGGATCTGCTGAGATCTATGAAACCACTGAAGGAGAAGCAGGAGGTCAAGAAGAAAGTTCAGTCTGAGTTTGATCAGACAGCAGAACATGTGAAGGTCCAGGCTCGACTCACAAAGAGGCAGATTAAGAAGCAGTTTAAGAAGCTTCACCAGTTTCTAACAGAGGAAGAGGAGGCCAGGCTGGCTGCTCTGAGGGAGGAAGAGGAGCAGAAGAGTGGACTGATTGAGAATATGGAGGCTCTGAGCAGAGAGATGGCAGCTCTTTCGGACACAGTCAGAGCCACAGAGGAGGAGCTGAGAGCTGAAGTGTTATTTGTTCATTATTGATTTTATTAATAGTGTTATTATTTATCTCTAAATAAAAAAAAGTGGTCCTCCTTAATTTATATCGTCTGCAGAGACTCGAAGAAACACACCGACCACAGGTTCAGACCCATCGATGAAGCTGCAACGGAACTCAAAGAGGATCTGCTGAGATCTATGAAACCACTGAAGGAGAAGCAGGAGGTCAAGAAGAAAGTTCAGTCTGAGTTTGATCAGACAGCAGAACATGTGAAGGTCCAGGCTCGACTCACAAAGAGGCAGATTAAGAAGCAGTTTAAGAAGCTTCACCAGTTTCTAACAGAGGAAGAGGAGGCCAGGCTGGCTGCTCTGAGGGAGGAAGAGGAGCAGAAGAGTGGACTGATTGAGAATATGGAGGCTATGAGCAGAGAGATGGCAGCTCTTTCGGACACAGTCAGAGCCACAGAGGAGGAGCTGAGAGCTGAAGTGTTATTTGTTCATTATTGATTTTATTAATAGTGTTATTATTTATCTCTAAATAAAAAAAGTGGTCCTCCTTAATTTATATCGTCTGCAGAGACTCGAAGAAACACACCGACCACAGGTTCAGACCCATCGATGAAGCTGCAGCGGAACTCAGAGAGGATCTGCTGAGATCCATGAAACCACTGAAGGAGAAGCAGGAGGTCAAGAAGAAAGTTCAGTCTGAGTTTGATCAGACAGCAGAACATGTGAAGGTCCAGGCTCGACTCACAAAGAGGCAGATTAAGAAGCAGTTTAAGAAGCTTCACCAGTTTCTAACAGAGGAAGAGGAGGCCAGGCTGGCTGCTCTGAGGGAGGAAGAGGAGCAGAAGAGTGGACTGATTGAGAATATGGAGGCTCTGAGCAGAGAGATGGCAGCTCTTTCGGACACAGTCAGAGCCACAGAGGAGGAGCTGAGAGCTGAAGTGTTATTTGTTCATTATTGATTTTATTAATAGTGTTATTATTTATCTCTAAATAAAAAAAAGTGGTCCTCCTTAATTTATATCGTCTGCAGAGACTCGAAGAAACACACCGACCACAGGTTCAGACCCATCGATGAAGCTGCAACGGAACTCAAAGAGGATCTGCTGAGATCTATGAAACCACTGAAGGAGAAGCAGGAGGTCAAGAAGAAAGTTCAGTCTGAGTTTGATCAGACAGCAGAACATGTGAAGGTCCAGGCTCGACTCACAAAGAGGCAGATTAAGAAGCAGTTTAAGAAGCTTCACCAGTTTCTAACAGAGGAAGAGGAGGCCAGGCTGGCTGCTCTGAGGGAGGAAGAGGAGCAGAAGAGTGGACTGATTGAGAATATGGAGGCTCTGAGCAGAGAGATGGCAGCTCTTTCGGACACAGTCAGAGCCA
>JBBPBX010024680.1:0-13042 GCA_038048925.1 Garcialebias charrua
ATATTGATAGGGACAGACACACATAGACAAACTGAGTAAAACAGCAGTCCCATGTTTGCATCATAGTGCAATAGCAACAGCTAATTCGCAGCGCTTGTCCCTAGATTTTTATCTAGAGTTGTTATATTAAACATTTCAGACTAAGTTACTACCTTGTCAGCACAATAAGCAGTTGTAAACCTTATCTTTTTTTATGATATATTAGTTGTAGATACTTATAATGCAGTGATAAAGTACAATATTATATGCTAAAGAAATATAAGGCTTATTGTACTTACAAGTAACTTAATCTGAAATGTTTAATATAACAATTCTAGATGAAATATATAAGTGAACAGATTTGACTCACTATTTGGCAACAAACTGGTCAGTTTTGTCTCTGTCACCCTTAATTAATGCTTAATAAGCAGTTACTAATTATTTATAAAGTGTTTATAGAGGAATTAATAACGTATTGTAAAGATCGGGGTATAACACGCTCCTGTGTATAACACGCTTTGCCCAATTATTGTAAATAAATTGGAAAAATCCATAAATAACACGCTTCGGCGTATAACACGCATCTATTATGCGTCACCGCTACGCGACGCATCAGCGCCTCATTTGCCCTGCTGAAAATGGCAGACACAGAAGCGA
Source organism: Garcialebias charrua (assembly GCA_038048925.1). Taxonomy (NCBI): domain Eukaryota; kingdom Metazoa; phylum Chordata; class Actinopteri; order Cyprinodontiformes; family Rivulidae; genus Garcialebias; species Garcialebias charrua. Next base: position 637 of record JBBPBX010024680.1, read on the forward strand.
GCGAGCACCAAAGGACTTTACAAGATTAACAGGGTAAAAACTATTATTTCTTTGCGAGAAAAAAAATTTCTTAGCTGACATTATAGCACAAGGGTTCCTGAGCTTAACCGTTCCTTAATCAATTCACGAAATGGTCAAATCTGCTGGATTATAAATTGTTTCGGTTTGACTTCTTCCAAACAGTCTCGTGCGCTACTAAAATAAATTATAAAAAATTGATTTTTATCTCAAATGTCTTATACATCTAACAATTTGTAAATGACCACCAAATAATTACGCTCTGTAAGTTTCAAGAAAATCTGTGGTGTGGTTTATGAGTTATCTTGCTAAAAAAAAAAACAGCTAACAACACAGTTAACAGCAGCTACATCCAGAGCAGGAGGCGGGCAGCGACAGAGTCAGTCTGACCGGAGGAGGCTTTTTTCGGACACATGAGCTAGAAACGGTCTGGAAGTGGCCCCCTAGCGGACAAAAGTGGAACTGCACCATTTTTTGCCCAAAATGAAAAACGGCGATATCAGAGCCAAAAATGGGTCTAAAAATATGGGAAAAAATCCATAAATAACACGCTTCGGCGTATAACAAGGACATTCAAATGAGTAAAAAAAACTGCGTGTTATACCCCGATTTTTACGGTAGTCATCTATAAGGGGAGCCTTATCGTAAAGTGGTACCAATTATTTTCTTCTTTCAGCTGCTCCCTTCTTCAGGGGTCTCCACGGTGAACTCAGTCACACGAAGGCTTGACAATTATTTTTTACGCCGGATGTATTTCCTGACGCAACCACAGACCACCGAGCTACCACAGCCCTCTGTGTGGAGCAGAGAACTGATATCTGCAGATGGTGGGGGTTAAGGGCCTTGCTCAAGAGCTCAGAGTAGGGCCAATGAGGGTGGAGGCAGGTGTGGGCCCAACCACATTTTGATGTTGTCGGTGTGGGGAGTTGAACCAGCGATCTTCTGATCACAGGCCCACCTTTTCTCTAAGCTCCGCGCCACCACTCCCTAAACTGTGCTTGTATAAAAGCCATTCAATATATCAACATAAAGTTTAAGTCTAACTTCTTGTGACCTGTTTAAGGTTTAAATAATGTTTCTGAGATGCAGAACCTGTTATTTGATCAACACCCCCCCCCCCCACCACACCTATTGTTGTCTGTTGTCTGACACATTTATTATAACTTAGCAACATTTTATGATGTATCGTTACTAGGGATGGGGCCGATACAATCCAGTATCGGTATCCGATACCAGCACAATTTAAGCATCGGATATCGGATCCAACCTGCCGATTTTCTGATCCAGCTTCAAAGAGCACTTGTGTTCCATCACATTCTGTGACTGCCATCTTTAGCATTGTGTGAGTCCATTCACACAATGCTAAAGATGGAAAACTAAAATACCGCTAAGCATTATGGGAAAGACAACCAAATCTACTCCCTTAGTGGTTAAGGGGAGTGAGCTGTGTTGTCTTTCCCATCATGCTTAGCAGTTTTTTAATTTTTCCAGCTGCACCATGAGTGAGAAGGACATGTGTGTGGTATAGACCTGCCTCTTGTGTGCTATTAAAGTTTGTACCGTAAGTTTCCTGTTGTAAGGCTCAAGAGTGTCTTCATTGGGTATACTTGTATCTCACACAATGTTAAAATGCATAGTCTCAGTACAAAAATTTCATTATACAGATTCATATACCTGAACAGTATCGGATCGGAAAAGTATTGATATTGGTCGATACCCAGTTTTAAGTATCAGATCGGAAGCGAGAAATGTAGATCGGTGCATCCCTAATCGTTACCAAAGGTCACTGTATTCCCAATTGAATCACACGTTATCATGTATAATTTGCATATATATAATTTTTTTATATCAAAGCTGAAAACAAACAGAAGCTGCACAGAATCGTGATAAAGGAGCTTCAGTGTGTTGGGCTGACACCTTCAACATCTGTGGCCGTCAGTTCTGTGGACTGTAACGGGTTTAAAGCTCCGGACACGTTCATGTTGAACGTCAGATCAGATCAGATGGTCTTGAAACACAGATCTGGCTCTGAACATGTCAACTGGATCCTTCGCCCAGAGCGATGGACGTGGAAGACGAAAGACTTGACAGCTGTCTGGGTGGGAGGGTAAACACTTGTCACCATGTGTTTGTAAATCAGGGTTTAAAAGTGGTGAGATATTCGTAGAAAGGCTTCAAATACACAAACTGGTTGGACTGGAAGCAAAGGGGCCAGTTTTTAGATAAAAGAGTTTTATTTTGGTGACGTCCAACGTTTGAGCTGCTGTGGGAGCGAACAGAGGAGGATCTGTGGGGGTCATGTCCAGAGCGTTGAGGTTTCTGGTTCATGGGGGAGACAGTCTGCTCAGCAGGGGAGTCCATGTTTGATGAGAGCGGTTTGAGCAGCGTTTCTGAACAAGACGACAAGATGACAAAAAGCCAACGCAGACAACACGCTGAATTCTCTGACAGAAAACGTTCTTTAATAAAAGAAGCAGGGGTGTCCAGATGTTTTCATATGTGGGCCAAAACTATCCCGGTGAAAAGACTCGTTGGCCACAAACATATGAATTTAACTCTTGACGTGAACAATAATTAGGAGAAAAAATACAAAAGTTGACTCATGTTGGTGGAGAAACAGTTTTAAATTGTTGTAGATCCAAAACATTAAAAGCCTCTTAAACACTAAGCTTATATTTTTATTAAAAAGGATTTGATTGATTTGACTAGCTGGGTCTATGTTGTTTTCTTGTGTTTGTAAAGTTCATTTTAGTCTGATCTCAGCAACAAAAGCATAATTTGAGTACCGTATTTTCCGCCGTACACGTCGCTCTGCCTTATAAGTCGTATCAGTCCAATTATGTCTAATAAAGTGGAAAAATACATGAATATGTTGCTTTGCCATATAGGTCGCATCTATTATGCGTCACTGCTGACGCGTCACGTTTGTTGCACGTCACCACTAACAACCCAGAAATGTGGGCCGGTGTTGTGCCAAAAATCGATTGGCTGCCAAATGGCGGCCACGGGAGCGTGCACGGGAGGACTTTAACAAGAATTTAACTAGATTAACACTTAAAAACAATTATTTGTTTGCTTGAAATTATAGTAAAGGTGTGTTTTGCTTAATAAATGCACTTTGGCGGTCAAATCGGCTGCATTTTCAAAAGTCGATTCTCGGAAGTGGGAGCGCACAGAGGGACGCCTTGCTGTGCAAATTTAACAAGAGATAAGCACTTGAAATATTTATTTATTTGCTCAACATTATAGTAAAGGTGTGTCTCAGTTGAAAATTTCCTTAGTGAATGCACTTCAATGGTCAAATTAGCTGACGGGGCGGTGCAGTGAAATGAAGCTGATGTGATGGTTGCTCCAGGCGAGCTGGACAAAGGTGGCAGGTTATGGCAAGTCGACTGTATCATTAATAGCCACTTCTGACTATTATATGACACAATGGCTACTCGAGTGCCATCTAGTGGCTGATAGAGGTAGTGTTCCATATTTTTGGTCAGAATGAATAAAAACGGTCATATCTCAGCCAAAAATTGTTTTATAAATCCGGGGAAAAAATCTATAAATACATTGCTTCGGTCTAAAAGTCGCAGGGAATGCAAATTATGAAAACAAAAATAACGTGACTTATAGGCTGAAAAATACAGTAAGTGTCCTTTTAAAAGCGGGTCTATAAGCCTTTTGTACCATGGACGACCCAATAGGACAACTTTGTTATGATTTGGTGCTTTATAAATAAACTGAATTGAATTGAAAAGGCTGATTGAAGTTTTGAGAAAATGTCCAGCTGTCAGTCCCTGCAACAGATTCAAAGAAGGTTTGATAAAGTTGATCAACTCGTATGTAGATGATGCCACCTTATATTCATTTAAAATGTCCAGTTTAACCTCTTGATTATTTCATCAACTGCATCATTTAGACAAGTTTTTTGAATATTTATCCAAAAGTCTCCTTTCTGGTAGAAACCAGTAAAGGTTTTTGCTGCTTTGTACCATGAAGTGAAAATAAAAAAGATTATATCCAAAGGTTTGTATTTTGTTTAATATTGCTCATTTTTGAGAAGATTGATTTTCATCTGTTTTACTGTTAAACCTAAACATTATATAAAAAAGGATTACCAACAAGTTTGCTGAAAGTCTGCATCGACCTCTTCAGTCTGCTGGCCAAAATGATACCATTCTTAAACTGCAGCTGTGGGCCGCACAAAATCACTGCAAGGGCCGCGAATGGCCCTCAGGCCGCACTTTGGACACACCCAAACCTAAACGGCTTTATAAACTTTAGCCTTCCTTAACAGAATGCATGTCGCCCACCAGGTTTAATGTCAAAATTTTAAACTAAGACCCTGCGTGACATGTTACCCATCAAAGTATGTGATGGAGATGACTCTCAGCTACTACCACACATTTATTATTAACCTTTATTTAACCAGGCACATCCCACTGAGGACCTTCTTGCTGTGAGACAACAGTGCTAACCAGTGAGCCTTAAGCCCCATATCTTTAAACATATCAAACATATGAGTATAGTTAAGTATAGAGCAGCGGGTTCTCAAATGTTTTGGGTCTCCTTAAAGGAGGTAAAAATGTCCAGGATCCCTCAAAACCTCACACTTATAAATAATTATTTCCTGTCATTTTAACCCCTGAATAATAATAATAATAATGAATTCAATTCATAACGCACTTTTCATTAGTGAAAATCTCAAAGTGCTACACACATTCATACGCAGTATTAGTAGTGGCAGACTACCATGCAAGGTGCTTTCCAGTCCTACCGGGAGCAACTCGGGGTTAGGTGTCTTGCCCAAGGACACAACGACACATGGTGTGGGGAACGGGGATTTGAACCGCCAACCTTCCGATCGGGGGACGACTGCCATTACCACTACGCCACGGCCGCCCACGAGAATATTTGTTGTTTGGTCAACATTGTTTTACTGGCACATCGGTCCTCATATGTACTTATGTACTTTTTAAAATGGTACAACACAACAAATTGTATTTCTTTTTATTTAATTAGAAGTTTATTATATTTTATTTTGCAGACTGTCAAGTTATGACTCATGGGCCCCTGGTAGTCCTGGGACCCCAGTTTGAGAACCTCCGTGTAACGCTTCTTCTTCTTCTTCTTCTTTCGGCTTTTCCCTTTTCAGGGGTCGCCACAGCGAGTCATCCTCCTCCACCTCACTCTGTCCTCTGCATCCTCTGTCCTCACTCCAACCACCTCCACGTCCTCCCTAACTGCATCCATATATCTCCTCTTTGGTCTCCCTCTTTGTCTTTTTCCTGGCAGCTGCATTTCTAACATCCTTCTACCAATATAACCACTGTCCCTCCTCTGGACATGTCCAAACCATCTCAGTCTGGCCTCCCTAACTTTATCTTCCAGTTGTTTCAACATGTGCTGTACCTCTGATGATCTCATTCCTGATCTTATCCATCCTTGTCACTCCTAAGGAGAACCTCAGCATCTTCATTTCTGCCACTTCCAGTTCTTTCTCCTGTCTTTTTGTCAATGCCACTGTCTCCAGACCATACAACATAGCTGGTCTCACCACTGTCTTGTAAACTTTTCCTTTGACCTTTGCTGACACCTTTTTGTCACAAATCACTCCTGAAACTTTTCTCCATCCGCTCCATCCTGCCTGGACTCTCTTTTTCACCTCTTTACCACATTCCCCATTTTCCTGGACAGTGGACCCCAAGTACTTGAAGTCCTGCACCTTTGTGACCTCTGCTCCTTGTAGCCTCACTGTTCCACTGGCCTCCCTCTCATTCACACACATGTACTCTGTCTTACTACGACTGACTTTCATTCCTCTTCTTTCAAGAGCATACCTCCACCTCTCCAAGTTCTCTTCCACCTGTTCCCTGTTCTCACCACAGATCACAATGTCATCTGCAAACATCATAGTCCATGGGGATTCCTGCCTGACCTCATCTGTTAGTCGGTCCATCACCAGAGCAAACAAGAAGGGGCTCAGAGCCGATCCTTGATGCAATCCCACCGCCACCTTGAAGCTATCTGTCACTCCCACAGCACATCTCACCACTGTCCTGCTGTCCTCATACATGTCCTGTACCAGTCTAACATACTTTTCTGCCACTCCAGATTTCCTCATGCAATACCACACCTCTTCTCTTGGTACCCTGTCATATGCTTTTTCTAAATCCACAAACACACAATGGAGTTCTTTCTGACCCTCTCTGTACTTCTCTATCAACATCCTCAAAGCAAAGATGGCATCTGTGGTGCTCTTTCTTGGCATGAAACCATACTGCTGCTCACAGATAGTCACATCTTGTCTAAGTCTTGCTTCCACAACTCTCTCCCAGATCTTCATTGTGTGGCTCATCAACTTAATTCCCCTGTAGTTGCTACAACTCTGTACATCACCCTTGTTCTTAAAAATGGGAACCAGCACACTTCTTCTCCATTCTTCAGGCATTTTCTCACCCTCAAATATTCCATTAAATATTTGAGTCAAAAACCTCACTGCCATCTCTCCAAGACATTTCCAAACCTCCACTGGTATGTCATCAGGTCCTACTGCCTTCCCCTTCTTCATTCTTTTCAGAGCTTTCCGGACTTCACCCTCACTAATCTTTCCCACTTCCTGGTCCACAGTTTCTATTACCTCCACTCTTCTTTCTCTTTCATTCTCTTCATTCATTAGCTCCTCAAAGTAATCCTTCCATCTTCCCATCACACTCTCCTCACTTGTTAGAACATTCCCATTCCCATCTTTAATAAGCCTAACCTGCTGCACATCCTTTCCAGCCTGATCCCTCTGTCTTGCCAATCGGTACAAGTCCTTCTCGCCCTCTTTAGTGTCCAGTCTCCCATATAACTCATTGTACGCCCTCTGCTTTGCTTTAGCTACTTCCCTCTTTGCTCTATGTCCCATCTCCTTATATTCCTGTCTCCTCTCTTCAGTCCTCTCACTGTCATATTTCTTCTTGGCTAATCTCTTTCTTTGAATGGCGTCCTGCACTTCACTATTCCACCACCAGGTTTCCTTATCATCCATTCTCTGTCCAGATGACACACCAAGTACCTTCCTACCTGTCTCTCTAATTACTGTTGCTGTAGTAGCCCAGTCACTTGGAAACTCTTTCTTACCACCCAGAGCCTTTAACAGCTCGTCTCTGAATTTCTCACAACATTCTTCCTTCTTTAGCTTCCACCATTTGGTCTTCTTCTCTGGTTTTACTCTTTTTCTCTTCTTCGCAACAACAGTCATTCTACACACAACCATCCGATGCTGTTTGGCCACGCTCTCCCCTGCTACAACTTTACAGTCTCCAATCTCTCTCAGGTTTCCTCTTCTACACAGAATGTAGTCGACTTGTGTACTCCTTCCTCCACTCTTATAGGTCACTCTATGTTCCTCCCTCTTTTGGAAATAGGTATTGACTATAGCCATTTCCATTCTCTTGGCAAAATCCACCACCATCTGTCCTTCCTGGTTTCTTTCCTTGACACCAAACCTACCCATCACTTCCTCATCCCCTCTGTTTCCTTCACCAACATGTCCATTCAGGTCTGCTCCAATCACCACTCTTTCCTCCCTGGGAATACTCTCTATCACTTCATCCAAATCTTTCCAAAATTCATCTTTCTCCTCCCCATCACATCCAACCTGTGGAGCATAACCACTTACTATGTTTAGCATCAGACCTTCTACTTCTACCTTTAGACACATCACCCTATCTGACACTCTCTTCACATCTACTACATTCTTTGCCAACTCCTCCTTCAGGACCACCCCTACTCCATTTCTCTTTCTATCCACACCATGGTAAAACAGTTTGAACCCTGCTCCAATACTGCGAGCCTTGCTGCCCTTCCACTTGGTCTCTTGGACACATAAAACATCTACCTTTCTTCTCTGCATCATGTCAGCCAGCTCTCTACCTTTGCCTGTCATTGTCCCCACATTTAGAGTTGCAACCCTCAGTCCTACATTCTTCACTTTCCTCCTCTCCCTCTGTCTCCTGACACGTTTTCCTCCTCGGCGTCTTCGACGGTTGTTGTTTCTTAAAATTAATGAGCTGCAGATGTACATCCAATGATTTACAAGTTCATCAAAATCCATCCAGTTGTTTATTAAATATTTTGCTAACAGACAGACATAGACACAGACACATAGGATTGTTTCTCTCTGTTAATTAATTTAGTTCTGGTTTAATTTAAAGACGTTACTGACATTTAAGAACCATTAATTGATGTGGAAAACAAAACTATTCCTTTTTACCTCTTAAATACATTTTTCTGATCTCTTGAAGTGGAGTTCGGTGAAATGGGTTATGAAAAGTTAATATCTTACCAGTTGTAGATGGCTTTTTGATCCGCCTCAGTTTTAAGAAACATAGTTTGTGAGTTTGAATTGAACTGCTAGTTGGATTATTTTTGAGCTCCAAGTTTAAAACGTCAGTCGACGTTAAAGGTGCACTCTGCAGTTTTTGTAGAAGCACTTAGGAAAATTTTCAACAGGCAAAGCATTCTGGTCCCTCCCCACTCAGAGCCATATATGGCTCTGCTCCCTCTTCCTCTCGCTGCAGTTTCTGAATGCTCCGCCTCCACTACATGTCCTGTGGCAGACGCTGTGAAGTTAATCACAGCTGGTAGTCCTGGGACCCCAGTTTGAGAACCTCCGTGTAACACTGGTTGTTTCTTAAAATTAATGAGCTGCAGATGTACATCCACACACATAAGCTGTGAAGAATAGCACTTTGAGATTTTTATTAATGAAAAGTGCGGTATAAATTGAATTTATTATTATTATTATTAAGTTCTGTGATTATGTTAATAAAACGTTCTAAAAAATAAAATAAAAACATGGAGCGCTGGTCCAGCACACCAGAACACCAGGAAATCTGCTGAGCACCGCGGAACCACGTTGAACCCGAGTTTAATTCGCTCGTGACAAATTCATTCATTTCCTCATCTCATTCCTCAAACAATTTTTGGCTGAGATATGACCGTTTTTATTCATTGGATCAGTGGAGGAGGAAGCGATCACTTGACTTTTGGCAAAAACAAAACAAAAGAAAAGTCCAGCTCAGTGATGAAGAAGGGGAATTTAATACATTTGTGTCACATACAAAACAGTTTTGCATCGCTTTGCAATTATTTCAACGAGAACCTGCGCGGCCACGGGGACTGGGACAGGCGGGGGCGTGGGTTAGGAGCGTGAGAAGTGAGAAGCTCTGTTTTTATTGGCTGGTTAAAAACTCTGTTTTTATTGGCTGGTTAACGGCGGGTCACTGTGGCTTTTTAGAAATGCTTTTAGAGAAGCAAGGGGACTATAGTTTTTTTCAGAGATTACTTTGTCTAACATCAGTCTGTCAGGAGATAGTGACAGAGTGAAGAAATATGTTAAAAATATATTTTTAGAAAACTTACAGACTGCACTACGGAAACTGCAGGCTGCAGCTTTAAAACTCAAATTAAAAAACCTCAAGAATCAACATGGCTACTTGGCACATGAATGGGGGTCATAGCTGCAGGGATAAACTTATGATTTTCACATTTGTAATTTAAAAAAAAATCTTGAATAATTTGCAAACATACACTTCTACAATAAAACATGCTGCCAGTGTTTGGCTGCATGAAACATCAAAATTAAACAGTTTCTCCAAACTGAAGTCAGCAGTGTGGACCACAGAGATGGTGTCTTCTATTGATCAGTTCTTGTGGTATGCATACTGGTGAGGGTCCTCGTTGATGTTGATGGTAGTTCTGATGTGAGTCATGACCAGTTTTTCGAAGCATTTAGCGACTATCGGGTGAGGGCCACTGGCCGATAGTCATTCAAACCAGTCACTGTAGAGCTCTTTGGGACTGGGATGATGGTGGCAGTCTGCAGGCAGATGGGAACTGTCTCCAGGGTGAGTGAGGAGTTAAAGATGTCAGCCAGCACCTCACAGAGCTGATCAGCACATTCTTTCAACACTTTCTCGGGGATGTTGTCTGGGCCGGTTGCTTTGTGAGTTGATCCTCCTGAAAGTACTCCTTACTTCATCTGAGGTCATGCTGAGATGTGGAAATTAATTTTCAAAGTCAAAGTCAAAGTCAAGTCAAAGTCAACTTTATTGTCAGAACTGCAATATGTACAGGACATACACAGGACCAAAATTGCGTTTCTCTCAGTCCCTCGGTGCAACAGTAACCATCTAAACACTAAACACTAAAACATTTAACTGCCTCACCAGTTCTCTGTTGGGATCGCCCTGGCAGATGACAATAGCCAATCAGTGATGGAGAAAGGTCAGAGGAGCTTTGCTGTGAAATAATGATGAATGATTGTTTGAAATTCATTTAATAGTTAACTCAGAAACCGCCTATCTGACTCCAAATCCGCCCAAATTATCACCACCCGCCCGAAGCTATTTTTAGCCGCTAAGTAGAAAGTGAAAACCGCCCAAATGGCGGTAAACCGCCCAATCTGGCAACACTGGGTGCCATAGAAAGTGTCCTGACCAGCTGCATCACGGTGTGGTTTGGTGCATGTACTGCATCCTGCCACAAGAGCCTCCAGCGCATCGTGAGAGCAGCTGAGAAGATCGTCGGCACCTCCTTGCCCTCACTACAGGACTTACACAGCAAATGCCTCACTCGGAAAGCCCTCTGCATGGCAGGTGATCCCACACACCCACTACACAGCCGCTTTAGACTGCTGCCATCAGGGAGGAGACTGAGGAGTCTCCACACTGTAAATGGAAACATGGTATTTAATTAAAAATAGTAAATTGACTTAAATCAGTTTTCATCAAATAGTGATTAAGACTCACTTTTAGTAAGTTACTTGTAATTTGTGGTCAAAAAATCTCAGTAGCTCAGTTAACTTGAGCTCGTTTCATTTAGAAAAAGTAAGTTTTTGATAAGTGTGAACAAATCCCGTATCATATCGCGATAAAAAGACATCTCGCGCATGCTCAGAATAGAACCACACACGCACACTGCGCATGCCTCATTTTTGAGCGCGTTTCACTCTTCTCTTGGGAAATATCGTAACAGATACCAGTAAGTATGTTTTTTTAATCATAATGTATGAAGTTGGTATTAAAATGTTTTTTAACAGGCGATGTTGGTGTGCATTTCTCGCAGAAATATGGGTATTGTCTCAGCTCGTGTTAGCTAACGGTAGAGCTAGCCAACTAATGATATTTAACATAAACCTAGCTAGTGGCAATATTCCACAATATAATTTTAAATTTTCGTTTGAGGCAATTGTGCTCTCGCGTGCCGTGGAAGTTAAGAGTCGCAGGGAAAAGAAAGGTGGAGGCACGCGGGGTGTCTTCCCCCAGTTGCTTCTTAGCAGCTAAGCTAAGAGGATACACGAGTGAGTCGCACAGACTGCAAACACTTAAAAAAATAATAGCAACCTGAACCAAACGTTTGGTTCTGCTGCCCCTTGGCTTGTTGATCACGGATCAGACAGGCCACCAGCAAACCTCCCATTTCAGTCTGCTCAACAACTACTAGCTAGCTTCTGTTAGCTGTGCAAAGGGTCCCTGTGTGAAACGGTGAGCATCTTCTTCTTTCGGCTTTTCCCTTTTCAGGTGTCACCACAGCGAGTCATCCTCCTCCACCTCACTGTCCTCTGCATCCTCATGTCCTCACTCCAACTACCTTCATGTCCTCTCTAACTGCATCCATATATCTTCTCTTTGTCTTTTTCCTGGCAGCTGCAGCTGCATTTGTACTCGGACCCACACAAATATCTGAGCTTGACATGTAATGAATAAGTGATTATTCTCATGTGTAATGTAATTCGAACTGTAAAACTAAAATAGTTTTTTTCTTAATTTTCTAATTTATAACCACAAGTCTGGTTAATGTTATTACAGGAAATCCCTGTTTGGAAAAGCATCTTCAAGCTTGAAGAAGGTGACGCTTCATGTGAGTAAAATCCATCACCATTAAATGACTTATTCATTTATCTATTCATCTTAAACATCAGAATGAATGTGTCATAAGGCCCTCTCACACTTGAACGTTTTAGACAACTCATGCCAACTTGTGAAAATTTAGGAGATATCTATAGTGCAGCTATGTTTACTCTTTAAGATTTTTATTCCTGTTAATGTGACGAGACATTTCCATTTATTAACAGATGACAGCATTGATGAAACATATGGTGTGAATGTGCAGTTTGAATCTGATGAAGAGGTAAAGGTTTTTTTTCATGATGTTACAGGTAGTCCCCGACTTACGAGCGAGTTCCGTTACAACGAGGCGCTCGTAACACGGAAATCTCGTAAATTGGAACGGCCGCCACGTGTCTCGTAAGTCCGGAATTTCGCTCGTAAGTTGGAACGGTTTTGCTAGCGCGACTACAAACACTTGTTTTTCATCGAAAAACTGCTTATGAGTGCATAAAAATGAT
>JBBPBX010024680.1:14052-39486 GCA_038048925.1 Garcialebias charrua
CTTCTTTCGGCTTTTCCCTTTTCAGGTGTCGCCACAGCGAGTCATCCTCCTCCACCTCACTGTCCTCTGCATCCCAACTACCTTCATGTCCTCTCTAACTGCATCCATATATCTTCTCTTTGTCTTTTTCCTGGCAGCTGCAGCTGCATTTGTACTCGGACCCACACAAATATCTGAGCTTGACATGTAATGAATAAGTGATTATTCTCATGTGTAATGTAATTCGAACTGTAAAACTAAAATAGTTTTTTTCTTAATTTTCTAATTTATAACCACAAGTCTGGTTAATGTTATTACAGGAAATCCCTGTTTGGAAAAGCATCTTCAAGCTTGAAGAAGGTGACGCTTCATGTGAGTAAAATCCATCACCATTAAATGACTTATTCATTTATCTATTCATCTTAAACATCAGAATGAATGTGTCATAAGGCCCTCTCACACTTGAACGTTTTAGACAACTCATGCCAACTTGTGAAAATTTAGGAGATATCTATAGTGCAGCTATGTTTACTCTTTAAGATTTTTATTCCTGTTAATGTGACGAGACATTTCCATTTATTAACAGATGACAGCATTGATGAAACATATGGTGTGAATGTGCAGTTTGAATCTGATGAAGAGGTAAAGGTTTTTTTTCATGATGTTACAGGTAGTCCCCGACTTACGAGCGAGTTCCGTTACAACGAGGCGCTCGTAACACGGAAATCTCGTAAATTGGAACGGCCGCCACGTGTCTCGTAAGTCCGGAATTTCGCTCGTAAGTTGGAACGGTTTTGCTAGCGCGACTACAAACACTTGTTTTTCATCGAAAAACTGCTTATGAGTGCATAAAAATGATCGGAAACGTGTGTCCACATGTTTAGCTAACGAACTGTGGTGAAAAAACACAGAAAAACTCGGTATTTTTTGCGTTTTTTCCAAAAATTCGCCAGCTCGTAAGTCCGGAACCTCGTAAGTAAGAGCGCTCGTAAGTTGGGGACTACCTGTATATTCCTTTTTGTTCTCAGCTTTCTGCACAACGAACTGACCCTCATTGAAAATAAGATTCACCTGACTTTGAATTTCACTGATGAAAGTTATTGTAAATTTTGTCCTCAGAAGCTTTGGAACATCCAGATGTTTGTGCTCAAAATAAATTATAAAAGTAATCATTTTTCTGGTTTGCAGGAAGGAGATGAAGACCAGTTTGGAAAAGTACGAGATGAACACTCAGATGAATACGGTGAAGGAGATATATTATTATTAATAATAATAATTAATATTTTGAAATTGTTTGTGTTTTTCACACGCACAGTTCAGTATTGTACCATGCTGGCGAGTGCTCAGAGTGAAGCAGAAAAGGAACGTATCATAGGGAAAATGGAGTCGGATCAGGAGCTGTCAAAAATCCTCTACCAGCTTCAGGAGACAGAGAAGGAGGACATAATTTGGGTAAGACTTCCTGTTTGTGAAGTTATGCCATAAAACCATTTGTCTGTGTGGACCGTCACAGCTCGGTTTTGTTTTCTAGGAAGAGCGATCTCGCAGGGAGAGGATAAATGGAGCTTATTTATATAGCGCTTTCCAGCCCCCTGTGAGGAGCCCCAAAGTGCTTTACAATACCAGCCATCCACCCATTCATTCAGACATTCATACACCGGTAGTGGTAGCCTTCCTTGCAAGGCGCCATCCAGACCTACCGGGAGCAACTCGGGGTTAAGTGTCTTGCTCAGGGACACAACGACACATGGTGGGCGGATGCGGGATTCGAACCTCCAACCTTCCGATCAGGGGTCGACTGCCATTACCACTACACCACGGCCGCCCCAGGGTGAGGAAGTCTCGTGTTGATGACTTGGAAGCAATGGACATTGGCCATGGAGAGGTAAATACTGTCACATTTACATACATACCGGTACATACATACTTGCATACATACATGTACATGTACACGTACATATATACATGCATACATACATACGTACATACATGTACATAGCGGTACATGTACATACATGTACATACCGGTACATGTGCATACATGTACATACCGGTACATGTGCATACATGTACATACCGGTACATGTGCATACATGTACATACCGGTACATGTGCATACATGTACATACCGGTACATGTGCATACATGTACATACCGGTACATGTGCATACATGTACATACCGGTACATGTGCATACATGTACATACCGGTACATGTGCATACATGTACATACCGGTACATGTGCATACATGTACATACCGGTACATGTGCATACATGTACATACCGGTACATGTGCATGCATGTACATACCGGTACATGTGCATGCATGTACATACCGGTACATGTGCATGCATGTACATACCGGTACATGCATGTACATACCGGTACGTGATGCGTGTACATACCGGTACGTGTACGTGCGTGTACATACCGGTACGTGTACGTGCGTGTACATACCGGTACGTGTACGTGCGTGTACATACCGGTACGTGTACGTGCGTGTACATACCGGTACGTGTACGTGCGTGTACATACCGGTACGTGTACGTGCGTGTACATACCGGTACGTGTACGTGCGTGTACATACCGGTACGTGTACGTGCGTGTACATACCGGTACGTGTACGTGCGTGTACATACCGGTACGTGTACGTGCGTGTACATACCGGTACGTGTACGTGCGTGTACATACCGGTACGTGTACGTGCGTGTACATACCGGTACGTGTACGTGCGTGTACATACCGGTACGTGTACGTGCATGTACGTGTATGTACATGTACATACATGTACATACATGTACGTGTATGTACATGTACATACATGTACGTGTACATACCAGTACGTGTACATACCAGTACGTGTACATACATGTACGTGTACATACCAGTACGTGTACATACATGTACGTGTACATACATGTACGTGTACATACATGTACGTGTACATACATGTACATACCGGTACGTGTACATACATGTACATACCGGTACGTGTACATACATGTACATACCGGTACGTGTACATACATGTACGTGTATGTACATGTACATACATGTACGTGTACATACATGTACGTGTACATACATGTACGTGTACGTACATGCGTGTACGTGTACATACGTGTACATGCGTGTACGTGTACATACGTGTACACGTGTACGTGTACGTGTACATGCGTGTACGTGTACATACGTGTACATGCGTGTACGTGTACATACGTGTACATGCGTGTACGTGTACATACGTGTACATGCGTGTACGTGTACATACGTGTACATGCGTGTACGTGTACATACGTGTACATGCGTGTACGTGTACATACGTGTACATGCGTGTACGTGTACATACGTGTACATGCGTGTACGTGTACATACGTGTACATGCGTGTACGTGTACATACGTGTACATGCGTGTACGTGTACATACGTGTACATGCGTGTACGTGTACATACGTGTACATGCGTGTACGTGTACATACGTGTACATGCGTGTACGTGTACATACGTGTACATGCGTGTACGTGTACATACGTGTACATGCGTGTACGTGTACATACGTGTACATGCGTGTACGTGTACATACGTGTACATGCGTGTACGTGTACATACGTGTACATGCGTGTACGTGTACATACGTGTACATGCGTGTACGTGTACATACGTGTACATGCGTGTACGTGTACATACGTGTACATGCGTGTACGTGTACATACGTGTACATGCGTGTACGTGTACATACGTGTACATGCGTGTACGTGTACATACGTGTACATACGTGTACGTGTACATACGTGTACATGCGTGTACGTGTACATACGTGTACATGCGTGTACGTGTACATACGTGTACATGCGTGTACGTGTACATACGTGTACATGCGTGTACATGTACATACGGGTACATACGGGTACGTGTACGTACGTGTACATACGGGTACGTGTACGTACGTGTACATACGTGTACGTGTACGTACGTGTACATACGTGTACGTGTACGTACGTGTACATACGTGTACGTGTACGTACGTGTACATACGTGTACGTGTACGTACGTGTACATACGTGTACGTGTACGTACGTGTACATACGTGTACGTGTACGTACGTGTACATACGTGTACGTGTACGTACGTGTACATACGTGTACGTGTACGTACGTGTACATACGTGTACGTGTACGTACGTGTACATACGTGTACATGTACGTGTACATACGTGTACATGCATGTACGTGTACATACGTGTACATGCATGTACGTGTACATACGTGTACATGCATGTACGTGTACATACGTGTACATGCATGTACGTGTACATACGTGTACATGCATGTACGTGTACATACGTGTACATGCATGTACGTGTACATACGTGTACATACATGTACGTGTACGTACATGTACATACAAGTACATACATGTACGTGTATGTACATGTACATACAAGTACATACATGTACGTGTATGTACATGTACATACATGTACGTGTACGTACATGTACATACATGTACGTGTATGTACATGTACATACATGTACATACATGTACATACCAGTACGTGTACATACCAGTACGTGTACATACATGTACGTGTACATACCGGTACGTGTACCTACTAGTACGTGTACATACATGTACATACCGGTACATACATACATACATACAACGTAATTACTACATACATACTACATGCATACATACACACATACATACCACATACGTACATACATACCTACAACATACTCCATAAATACTACACACATAATACATACATACTACATACATATAAATACATATATACATACAAATACATATACATACAAATACATATACATATATATATATATATATATATACATATATATACACAAATATGCATATACATACATGTATATATATACATACATTTACATACGTATGTATGTATGTAGTATGTATGTAGATGGCCTCGTTCATAGGAACGATGGTTTTAGAGAGGAGTAAAGGAGGCCATCTTTGTGAAAAGAAACCGTCCATCATTAAAAATGGGTTGAGGCCTCCTGGTTCAACTGTCCCCCTCCTACAATGCTGTTATTGCTAGTATCACTCAGCCCTCTGTGAATAGCAAACAACCATCAGGGTACTAACGATCCATCGTTAGGCTGATGGTCCTCCTTGATCATGGGAGCAGCTGGTTTTGTTTGTCATCAGAAAACTGGTTGATCCACTGAGAGGGTGCTATTTATAAGACTAAGCTGAATACAGCAGCTCAGACTGAGGAAGTCTTTCAGACGAAAGACGAAACATTTCTACTTTTTTGTTTTGTTTTGTTTTTTGAATGTCCAGAGGACCAGACTTAGCTTTTTTAAATATGTATTTTACTTTACTGAAACTTCAAAATAATTATAATGGTCGTCTTTTCTTTTAACAGGTGTTTTTTTTTCGGATAAATCCAGAAAAGGGAACCAAAGTGGAGAACAAACACTCAAAGCGTCGTCTCAACCTGAACCCCCGAGTCCTCACCCTGATACAGGAACTCACCGATCACGAGTGGTGTGACACCTAAATAAGGACTCTCTCTGTGGACTCTAACTTGTTCAATGAAGAGGTACTGCAAGTTTTTGCTTTTTGGACTATTAGCAGGAAAAAAATATTTGACGTTTCTGCTCTGTGGACTGTTCATTGAAGAAGCACTGCAAGTTTTTGTTTTGTGGACTTTTAGCAGGAAAAAATTATTTGAAGTTTCTGCTCTGTGGACTGTTCATTGAAGAAGCACTGCAAGTTTTTGTTTTGTGGACTGTTAGCAGGAAAAAAATATTTGAAGTTTCTGCTCTGTGGACTGTTCATTGAAGAAGCACTGCAAGTTTTTGTTTTGTGGACTGTTAGCAGGAAAAAAATATTTGAAGTTTCTGCTCTGTGGACTGTTCATTGAAGAAGCACTGCAAGTTTTTGTTTTGTGGACTTTTAGCAGGAAAAAAATATTTGAAGTTTCTGCTCTGTGGACTGTTCATTGAAAAACCGCAAGTTTTTGGACTGTTCTGTTGGAGAAAAGGTACCGGTACTACAAGTTGTTGCTTTGTGGACGGTTGACGTATTGCACATTTTTGCCTAAACTTCCACATTTCCACATTTTTTGTTTAAAGTACTGTATTAAGACAACTGCTAAAAATGTAAACATTTACATTTAATTTATTTTAAGCTTTTTGCCTGGCATTTGGTACATTTTGTTAATTGAAAACTGTCTTGACTAAAAGAGGCTAATCTTCAGTTTTTGATTGTGGATTAAGTCAGAGTTGCTGAATTGTTTAAAAATGGTGACAATAAATTTTTCGAAAGTGATATGTACCTCTCATTCCATGATGTTACATTTTGCATGTTTTGTAATGACAGTAGTAGTACTGGTAGTCAGTTAGCGGGTTTAAAAAGTAACTTACCATTTAATTTGATTATTATTAGCGATGAACAAAATACACAAAATATCCTTTATTTTACATACAAAATTTTACTGTGGTTTTACCAGTTTAAATTAGTTTTTTGTTTGATATTTCCCAGTTAATTTAGCCAGTTGTTGATGTACTAAAAACATTTATTAGAGGTAAGAAATGCAGGAAAGGGTCTTCTTATGTAGAACAAAACTGTAAAATTAACGTTTAAAAATGATTTGGTAGTAAGTTGTAGGTATTTAGTAATTCTAAGTGGGGTTAAATTTACATCAGTCCACACAAATTAAAAAAAATAAGTTAACACTAAGCATGGCTAATGAGTTATCTGAACTTATTTTTTTTGTATTAGTTGTACTACTTGATTTAGTACTGCAAACTTAAAAAAGATTAGCTTTTCTTACTCACTAATCTTAAGACTACTTTGCTTAATTTTTTTGAGGCAACGACTTTGCGTACTTTTTTTAAGTAAGGTGAACTAATTAGATCTTACAGTGCAGGCTCGTACCAGTAGACTGAGAGACAGCTCTGTTCATCAGGCAGTCAGAATGCTAAACACTGCTCTGCCTCCCCTCCCATTTGAACTGCCTTAACACTAAAAACTTTCTCACACATTACCACACAACACAAAGATTTTAACACTGGACTCTGTGTCATCAAACGGGTTATTCACTAAACTCTCGGTCATGTACTCATTCAGTTTGCACTACTTCTCATATTTGCACTAATGTTTGTATTACATTACTGCCTATAGTCATACTACTGTTTACATTCACTGTTTACATTTATTAATACGGTTTACATTTATTACTACTGCTTTACATTTATTACTACTGTTTACATTTACACTACGTGCCTTATGTGCCTCACTGCATATGCCACTTTGCCTCTATACCATGTGATGGATTAATGCCGTAAACGGCCACCAAATGTAAGAAATAATGCGCTAGGTAAGGTATTTAAACACTTACTGAGCCATCATTATTGTAGATGCGCAGTTTAGCAGACTTTAATCTTGCACAAACTGCCACCATGCGCGAGTTCTTCCTTTTTCCGATACTAAATTGTTTTTACTGTGATTAGACAAGAATGTAATTTCACAAGAGGCTCAACTTATATTGGTCTACCAGAAAATAGACCTTTTATTGAAACTATCACAAGAATTACATTAAACATTTGTATCGATATTAGCTCTGATTTAATTAACTACGTTGACAAGAATTCAAATTAAAACAAACAGACAATTTAAACTTAACTGTTGGCACATTACTTGACAGATTAAATGCTTATGAAAAATAAGAAATAGGAGGAAGGAGTACTGGAAGCTAAGTTAAGCTAAAGTTGGTTACTTTGAACCAGACTGGGTGACACCTTTTTCCCCACGCGAGCAGACTGCTGGGCTCCCGCACGTTCAACCACACCACGGCTCGTTACCTGTTGAAGGTTCGTCTCTTGGAGACAAGAGTGGAGAAGTTTGTGGACACACACGTGGATGGGTTTGTCCAGTGGCCGTCCAGTTGAAACTTCAGCGTGAGTGTGCTGATCCACGATACGAGGAACTCGCCTCCCTCGGCAGGAAACAACGGTCAAGCGCACAGACTGATTTTCAAAATAAAACTTTAGAAAACAAATTCTTCCAGAAGGTGAGTGAAAGGATCACAGTAAGGCTTTACTATGATTCCAGCTGAGACGTGGGTCGTTGACACATGACCGGGCCGTCTCCAGCTTTCCAGAGGGAAGCAAGTTGTCAGTTCGTTCTCCTCCAAAAACTAACCCAAAATGCAGGAAGTGCCCTTTAAGAAGGGGGTGTGACTTAGTCACATACTTCCTGCTGATTGGTTGTCGCACCCCTAGAGAGGGTGTGGCTTTGCAAGTGAGTGAGTTTGAGTGACAGATGATAGGGTAGACAATACACAGAACACAACGTCAGAGTTTGCAGGTGCATGTGAACAAGTCAGTACTTTGTTTTGAGAACAGATTCATTGTTTTTAGAAAGGACGGGAGACCGAAAGCAAGCTATGTCTAGCACTTTTCCTTCGAAACAAAAACAGTTCAAACAAATACGAAGGATTGTTCCTTCAACTTTAGACACTTATTCTGCCTAGAGCAGACAGTTCAAAGCACGATCATTCTGAGATGTTCTCTTAACTTTGTCATATTTAAAATATACCAGCTTAGTAAAATCATCATTGAAATGACAAAAATACTGTTTGATCAATTCTGAATTAACACACATTAAAGAGAAAGTTCAATCTGATTAATTAGTGTCCATTAATTCATAATAATTGTTAACCCATATAAGTGTCCAATCGTCTCCTTGAGGGCTTAAAGAAGGTGTAACACTGAGAGTTTCAGAGAGGTGTGAACCCTAAAATATCAGAGACGAGGTGTATCACTACAACCAACATCAAATACCTCATACATATACTGTGTACATTAACTTATATGCTGCTGTGCCACTCTTTGCAAATGTCAATGCTAGAACCTTCAGTTTATTTTATAGATATACTTTTTATACTTTTTATACTACTATGCAAAAACTCAGGACAGTATTACACTTTTATTATTTCATTTTATGCTTATGTTCATTGGGTGTTTGGTGTTTTAGGGGTGTTTGGTGTTTCAGTGTTGGTGTAAATTTTCATACTTTTATACTATTATGAAAAAACTCAGGACAGTGTTACACTTTTACTATTTTATGCTTATGTTTATTAACGCCTCGTTGAGTGGGCTGGTCCGTAGCGGCGGTACGTCAGAGCGGCCGCCATATTGGATGTGGCAGAACTGCCGGTCAACTGATAGAAGGAAACGGACTGAACTTCATAAAGCACCGTTCTACAAAGTGTTTTATGCCTGTCATTCACACACACCGTGTGAATGACATTTGGACATATATTTGGAAAGCAAACATGCACCAAAGACAACATTTATAACTTTTAAAGTGATTAATAAAAATGTTTATTCCTTAAATGTTTAGGTTACAGTATAGGTAAACACTAATTTTGAGTGTTAACAACTAATAATGTGTGTAACACTATTACTGTGATGATAAATATAGAAATATTCATTAGTGAACATTTAATGTGTCTATAATAATCAGTTCCTGAAATGTGACATGTTGATTTTCTTAATAAAGAGCACCAATGATCACATTTAACTGGTTTTGATTAATCACATTGAACAAATAAACACCGATATATCTTTACAGGAGTTGGGGGTACTGTGTGTGTGTGATTTTATATATATATATATATATATATATATATATATATATATATATATATATATATATATATATATATATATATATATATATATAATTTTTTTTTGTAAATACAGAAGTAAAAAAAGAAAAAGTCTGTTGGATAAAAGAAGAAGCGTTTCTACAATTTTTTAACCCATCCAGAGGACCTAATTTAACTCTTATCCCCCCCCCCGCTTTGCTGTATGTGATGTGTCACGTGACACTTTCTGATTGGGCGGTTTTTCGGCGGTGTTTAACAGATTTTTGGGCTGGAAAACCTGGATTCTATCTGGCAACACTGATGGCACCCCTGTAGAAGGTGCACATGATGGGGGTTGAAGCTCCAGCCCTTTTCAGCTTGCGGAGAAAGTAGAGGCGCTGGTGAGCCTTCTTGGCCAGTGCTGCAGTGTTCCTGCTCCAGGACAGGTCCTTCGAGACGTGCACTCCCAGGAACTTGGTGCTGTCCACTCTCTCCACTGCGGTGCTGTTGATGGTCAGAGGGGCATGTTGTGCATCCCTCTTCCTGAAGTCCACGACAATCTCCTTTGTCTTCTCCACGTTGAGAGTGAGATTGTTGTGTCCGCACCACAAGGCCAAGCGGCTCACCTCGTTCCTGTAGTCCGTCTCATCGTTGTTGCTGATGAGACCTACCACTGTTGTGTCGTCCGCAAACTTGATGAAGTGGTTGGAGCTGTACGATGGTGTGCAGTCGTGTGTTAGCAGGGTGAATAGAAGGGGGCTCAGCACACATCCTTGTGGGGCCCCTGTGTTCAATGTGATGGTGCTAGATGTGTTACTCCCGATCCGTACTGTCTGTGGTCTCCCGGTCAGGAAGTCTAGCAGCCAGTTACACATTGAGGTGTTCAGCCCCAGACTGTCCAGTTTATGGATGAGCTGTTGGGGGATGATGGTGTTGAATGCCGAGCTGAAGTCGATGAACAGCATTCTAACATAAGAGTCCTTCGTGTCCAGATGTGTGAGAGCTGTGTGGAGGGCAGAGGAGATGGCATCGTCGGTTGAGCGATTAGGTCGGTATGCAAATTGGAAGGGATCCAGGGAGGCAGGGAGGACAGATGTGATGCTTTTCATGACTAGCCGTTCAAAGCACTTCATCAGGATGGGGGTGAGTGCTACTGGGCGATAGTCATTGAGGCATGCGGGCGTTGCCTTCTTTGGGACAGGGATGATGGTGGTGGCTTTGAAACAGGTGGGGACGATGGCCTGGCTTAGTGAGATGTTAAAGATGTCCGTGAAGACCGCTGCGAGTTCCCCTGCACAGTCCTTCAGCACACGACCAGGTATGTTGTCAGGACCAGAGGCCTTCCGGGCGTTAATCTTGATAAATGATCGCCTTACGCTGTCTGAGGACAGCGCCAGCACCTGGCCATCAGGAGAGGGGGGGAGTTTATGTGCAGGTGTGCTGTTACTTGCCTCAAACCGAGCAAAGAACTCATTCAGTTCATTCAGCGTAGAGGTTGAGCTGTCACAGGTCTGGGGGGATGGTTTGTAGTTTGTGATGGTCTGTATTCCCTGCCACAGACTGCGTGTATCCTTGCTGTCCTTGAAACGGTGAGCTATTTTCCTGGAATACTGCTCCTTGGCCTTTCTGATGCCCAGATCCAGGTTCTTTCTGGCTGCCTGAGGGCAGCCAGAAAACAATGTTGAATATTTTAATAAAGCATATTAATAATAAATAATAAAGTGCTATGCGTTGTCATCATTGTATGTTCCCATAAAAGTTACAACAACCAAAAGTCCGAGCATCCATCCATCCAGCTCAAATAGCACAAAATATGCAGAATCAGTCAGAAAATGGATGAAAAAAATAAATAATAGGAAAACAAAAGTTTAATTTCTGAAATGTGGGGATTCAGGCATTTTCCACATGACCTGCAGTTCTTTCAGCTTCCGGAGCTGAAGCAGCAGCAGGTGTTCTCCATCATTAGCAGGTGTTCTCCATCATTAGCCTTCAATCTGTCAGGGATCGACAGTCCTGGTAACCTAAGGAAAAGTACTAACTTGTATTTCTTGTTCTTAGTCCTGGTTGTCTGGTTCCTCCAAGCCTCTGAAGTCTGGCTCTCATTTCACTCCTTGTGGAACTCCTGTGACATCAAACACCAACCTTGACTTCATCCTGCCACTCTCACTGACCCACTACTCACCCACTCCACCGCCGACAGCCCGGTCCTGGAGTCCCTCGTCCTCCTGTCCGTGCCTGCAGCACAAGACTTCCTTAGAATCATTGACTGTAAAGCTCCAATGATTATACTGTACTCACCTTCCACAGATCCTTCGGTGTCCCCTCACTGTAAACAAAACACTTTTTATACTTGAGTCTCACGCTCAGTGCTGCTACTCTGGGTGTGATCTACTACAAACATATCTTCTTCTTTCAGCTTTTCCCTCAGGGGTCTCCACAGCGAGTCGTCCTCCTCCATCTCTGTCCTCTGCATCCTCTGTCCTCACTCCAACTACCTCCATGCCCTCTCTAACTGCATCCACATATCTCTTCTTTGGCTTGTTCCACTGCAAATGTATGAGTTAGCATAAAGAAAATCAAACGTTTTCAGGACGCAGTAGTTTAAAAAATGTCTTTCCATCAGATATACATCCAAAGATCCAAGGTGACGTGAAGAATATTTCTTTATTGATGTAAAGAAAAGCACAGAAATACCAAATTCCAGTAAAGTCATCATACATCAGACAAGTCCGTTTCCCTTTTCTTATTATTTTACAAATCATTAACTAACAGTGCCTCCTTCTAAAAAAATGACAAAGTTATAAAAGAAACCGATGATCGACCCGACATGCTGCCTGTGTGGGTTTATCCCAGTAAACCTGAAAATTCAGGCGTGAAGCTCATCATCAGGGCCGGCCCAAGGCATAAGCAAACTAAGCAGCTGCTTAGGGCCCTGGGGCCACTAGGGGGCCCCCTAAGTGATTTTTTTTTCTTTAGTAATGATTTCTATATGATTCTATTTAATATTTAAGTTCTAATGTTAAGAACTAATTGTTCAACTTTAAATTTATTTTTTAAACCATTTTACGTACTGTAGTCTCAATTACCGTAATTGTTCATTTACATTATTTAAGTATTTCCTTGATATTTTATTTTATTTTGTCCATTTTTGCACAATTTATTTTTGTGCATCTAATTTATTTGATCTGTTTGTTGTTGATCTTGCACTACAAATTGTTTTGAACATTACTGTTACAGTTCTTTGGAACCAAAGATACGAAACCAGACGAGACTTTTGCTGTAAAATACAATACATTGCATAATGATGTTTTTTTTTTTGTTACTTTTAGTACCACTAGATCACATGTGTCAAACTCAAGGTCCGTGGGCCAAATCCGAACCACCATAACCATTTCTGTGGCTCTCACTCTATGATACATACATATAGGATAATGTAAAGAGGGCTGTCAGAGTTGCAAAGAGTTTATGTTAGGTGGGTGAATGATCTGATCTGACTGTTGATTACAGTAATCCACATTATTAGCAGAAATATAGGGCCCCCAACAAATTTCGCTTAGGGCCCCATGGAGGCTTGGGCCGGCCCTGCTCAACATCTACGTGACGACAACACAGTCTGCACTACTTCATGACAAACAGGCTGCACAGAATCACAACAAACAGTCAGCAAGAACAACAAGGATCCAGTCAGGAGGCTGGAGCCAGGTCAGGATATGTTCAGTACTTTCTCATGATTAGAGGAATCGAACATCTTAAAGTGGGGTTCTGTGGAGCGGTCATGAACAGTTATACTCTTACCTGCTGTAGATGGCCTGAATGATCTCAGCTTAAAGAAATCATTTAAATCAGTCCAGACTGACAAGCTAGCAGCTAGTCCAAACGAGTCAAGTTCAAAAAACCTCTCCAGTCTTCAAAGTGTCATCTGAACACTTTTATAGATCATTACACTTAATTAATTTCTCACAACACAGTTATTTTCATTGATTTTTGTGGTTATTTTGCACAAGTGAATAGTGGTAGCTAAAGCTAGCTAGCGCAATGTCAGTCCTGCAAGAAATCTCACATTTCTGCTAAATGAATCATAATATAAAGCTGACAGCAGCATAAAGGCTCAAATATTATACCATTTGAATGAAACTTTTAGAATTTTTGAAGTTTACTGTTTAAAGACGACATAAATCTGCTTTAAATGTGAGTCCACTTAAATTAGCCACCTTTAGCTCGTCAGCGACACTTTTGAAAAGACTGTTACAGTACACAGATTTTTATACCACCACCACCAGTTAAAATGGTTTTAAGAATCTGTTGGAATCTTGGCAACAACCAATGCAAATATGTTCTTGTTCTTGATTTTATACATCTACAGTATCTTATAATGTTTTGCTAGTTTTGCTAGTTTTTCTGTTGTTTATTGTTAAGGTATTCGTATCATTGCTGTTCATCATTCTTTAGTTTGTAGCAGGTCGCTTTTGTAAATGAGTCCACGAGACTCAATGAGATTTACCTGACTAAATCAAGGTTGAATGAATTTAAAAAAGTTAGCATAACATCAGCACCTTTGTTGATTCAAAAAACTAAAGATCCATGTGATAAACTGTGAAGCGTGACCTGGATGACAATGTAAATGTTTGTAGGACCGCGTTTGCGTGAGGTAAAATATGGAGTTGTTTTAAGATGCTTTGCTGCGTTTGGATTAGCCGTTAGCTCACAAAACTCTGTTTCTCCAAACAGAAGACGCTCAAAGGGCTACCTACAACAGGTAAGATGGTCACTGTTCATAAGCTTTTAACAGAATCTCATTGAAAATGGGGATTCTTTCAGGTTGGATGCAGTCAGACATGCTAACACAGCAGGGTGTGAGACACGTTGTGTTTATATATTATTTTATGTTAAGTTGTCCACCTCAGAGTCCTCCTAAGATTAAGACGTGTACTTGTAAATGTATTTATACTGTTATGATGTTCCTGCTGTTTAAGTAACTGGGCGCGTTTTCATCATCAAGCCTAGCTTACAGCACATAAATAGTTCCAGATCATCCAGAAAAGATGTGACGAGAGAAGAAGCTGTTAGGTTTTTTTGTGGTTAAGATGGATCAGAACAGGAAGGCTACATTAACAATTACAATTTGTGCATCAGGAACTATGCAATGATCTCTAAACACATTTCATCTAACGTCCTCTACAGTCCGCTCCCACTGCCCTCCACGTCCTCCATCTCCACCGAGCGCTTGCGCAGCACCGAGTTCCCCTTCCTGCCGCTCCTGGCCGGCTCGGGCAGCTTGGCCTTGCAGGGGGCCCGGTACTGTGGCAGGCCGGCCTTGGTGGTGTCCAGCTCCTCCGGGTCGTCCTGCTGGGCCCTGAGGTTGGCGATCACGTCCTTGTCTGAGGGACTGAGGGTCAGGCAGCCGCACGGGCGGCCATCCACACCCGTGTCTCCGGCGTCCCCCATCGCCTGGGGGTCATCCTCCACCGTCATGAAGGCGTCGCCCCACAGGCTCTCGCAGAGGTCTCTGCCGTGCTGGTACATCTGAAGACGCAAAAACACTTTGCATGAAAACACACTCTTACAGTCTTTCACACAATACTGAGCGACCTCTGCTCAGAGTGTGTGTTGTGAATCACTCTCAGCTACTACCACAACAAATTCTAGCCCAATATCTGTCAAACTGAGTTATAGTCATGTTTGTGTTTGATAAAGTCAGTTAGCGGTCGGCTTGACTCACAGAGTTAAAGCTGCTATAAGTAGTTTTTGGAACACGCTGGAACTTAGAAACATTTTGAACAGAGAAACGTTTCTGGTCCCTCCCCCTTGCTCTCGGCTGAACTTCAGCTCAGCGGCCTCCTTAGCTCCGCCTCCACTGCATGTCCTGTCGCAGCCGCTGCGATATTACGTGATTATATGTTAATAAAACGTTCTAAAAAATAAAATAAAAACCTGGAGCGCTGGTCCAGCACACCAGAACACCAGGAAATCTGCAGAGCCTCGCGCAACCACGTTGAACCCGAGTTTAATTTGCTCGTGACAAATTCATTCATTTCCTCATTTCAGTCGAGGAGGAAGTGATCACTTGACTTTTGGCAAAAAAACAAAAGAAAAGTCCAGATCAGGGATGAAGAAGGGGAATTTAATACATTTGTGTCACATACAAAACAGTCCTGCATCGCTTTGCAATCCTTTGAATGAGAACGTGCGCGGCCGCTGGGGCTGGGACAGGCGGGGGCGTGGGTTAGGAGCGTGA
The DNA here is from genome assembly GCA_038048925.1 of Garcialebias charrua. Classification (NCBI taxonomy): domain Eukaryota; kingdom Metazoa; phylum Chordata; class Actinopteri; order Cyprinodontiformes; family Rivulidae; genus Garcialebias; species Garcialebias charrua. Next base: position 29,908 of record JBBPBX010024680.1, read on the forward strand.
GAAGCTCTGTTTTTATTGGCTGGTTAAAAACTCTGTTTTTATTGGCTGGTTAAAAACTCTGTTTTTATTGGCTGGTTAAAAACTCTGTTTTTATTGGCTGGTTAAAAACTCTGTTTTTATTGGCTGGTTAAAAACTCTGTTTTTATTGGCTGGTTAAAAACTCTGTTTTTATTGGCTGGTTAAAAACTCTGTTTTTATTGGCTGGTTAAAAACTCTGTTTTTATTGGCTGGTTAAAAACTCTGTTTTTATTGGCTGGTTAAAAACTCTGTTTTTATTGGCTGGTTAAAAACTCTGTTTTTATTGGCTGGTTAAAAACTCTGTTTTTATTGGCTGGTTAAAAACTCTGTTTTATTGGCTGGTTAAAAACTCTGTATTTATTGGCTGGTTAAAAACTCTGTATTTATTGGCTGGTTAAAAACTCTGTATTTATTGGCTGGTTAAAAACTCTGTTTTATTGGCTGGTTAAAAACTCTGTTTTTATTGGCTGGTTAAAAACTCTGTTTTATTGGCTGGTTAAAAACTCTGTTTTTATTGGCTGGTTAAAAACTCTGTTTTTATTGGCTGGTTAAAAACTCTGTTTTTATTGGCTGGTTAAAAACTCTGTTTTTATTGGCTGGTTAAAAACTCTGTTTTTATTGGCTGGTTAAAGGCGGGTCACTGTGGCTTTTTAGAAATGCTTTTATTACCCCCTGGAGAAGCAAGGGGACTATAGTTTTTTTCAGAGATTACTTTGTCTAAAATCAGTCTGTCAGGAGATAGTGACAGAGTGAAGAAATATGTTAAAAATATATTTTTAGAAAACTTACATATAGCAGCTTTAAATAAGACAACTACAGGAAGTGCTGGTCACATAACGTGATTCGAGGGATAGGAGCCGTAACCAGAGAGGACCAGCGTCTGGACTTAGCATTGTTGTAGAAACTGGCTAAATGGCCAATTTTAAGGGCTTATTATGTAAATAATGATAATATTAACATCCTATTAGAACGTATATATCAGCATATAATAATATAAAAATGCCACAAAACTGTGCTACAGTTGAATAAACCAAAAATAAAAGGGAAACTGTCTCATTTCACCAGTCAGTAGATTTGATCTTATTCACCTCAATGTGTTGATGGCCATAACAGCTGCTAATAATTTAACCATTTAAAATTAAATCTATTCTATAACGCCGATGTAATGTTGTTCATTAGTGAACTGGCTCATAGATATTAACTTCTGTGGCAGTTATTGTTCTACAGATTGTAGCTCTGAGCTGAATTCTGCTGAACTTTAGCACAATTTATTAAACAGTACAATCTGCTAATACCTCAGATTTATGTCATGTTCATTTCATTCAAATTTATTTGATCAAGGACAGTACAATAAACAATGTTACATGTTAAAAACGAAGCAACCGTTGTCTTGCACAAAGGTTTTCTAGCCACAGGCTAATTTGCAAACCCAGTGTTAAATAATATTATATATTGGACTATTTTTAGGTTTCCATTACGCAAACCTGACCAGTTGAGAAGACGTTTAGGCAATATTTCTGTTGCTTTAAGCCTAATTGGGCACATCTGTGCTCTCTCACTTCCTTCTGCTAATTTAAGCTTCTTTCTGCTATTTTAGCTACTGTTCAGCTGAATTTTGAGAGAGCCATAGAGGCAGGGCGGCCGACTCAGGACCCAAAAGTCCCAGGTTTGATCCCCAGTCATTGCACATGTCATGGCACCAGTTGCTCCCCGGACACTTTCAATAGCTGCCCACTGCTCCACCTGGGGGTGGATGGGTTAAATGCAGAGAGCCAATTTCGCCATTGTATGGAAACATACAACGATGATAACTCAGAACACATTATTATTATATTGTCCAAAGTATTACTGAGTATGAAGTGAAAATTTGACAAGTGTCGGCTACAGAACAGGCTGTTGATTTAATACTGTAATTATAAATATACGCCATGCAGTGCCATTTATGTGTAATTTCTGAGTTGTGTGCATTTAATTGACTGCCTTTGGGTCTAGTTTAGATCATTATTACTTATAAACAATATATTTTCTTATATCATCTAGCTGCTTTACATGATGGTTGAATGAAATTATGTTAATTATCAATTCAATTAATTTACTGTAAAAAGATTACACGTTGTGACACAGATCCAGTTGAGTTTGCAGTTAATGTAATATTTTGTTTGTCCATTGTGAGCTGTTGCCCTCTTTGGGTGCCATCTTTGCTCCACCATGATGTCACAGATGGAAAGCAGTGGGCGGGATGGAGAGTATATATATTATAATATATATTATAATATATTATATTATATATATTAAAACAGACATATATTATAATATATATATATATATATTATAATATATATTATAATATATAATATATATTATATATTATATAATATATAATATATAATATATTATATATATTATATATAATATAATATATTATAATATATATATAATATATATATTATAATAATAATAATAATAATGTCTATTCCTGTCATCTGCGTATGTTCCCATACACAGACGAAATTCGTCTCTGCATTTAACCCAACCACCTACCAGGTGGTGCAGTGAGCAGCCCGAAAGCGCTCGGGGAGCTGGAGAAATAGGTGTGCACTCATAGACACCCCAAGCTGGGTAGTGGCCGGGGCGCGAACCCGCGACCTTCGGATCCGTAGTCAAAAGCCCTGCCACTAGACCATCTTGGCTCCTATATATATATATATATATATATATATATATATATATATATATATATATATATATATATATATATATATATATATATTAGGGATGTGCCGATCAGGTTTTATGAAACCGATCGATACCGATCACCTATGTGTGACGATCACCGATACCGATCACAAATACCGATCGCTTATATGTGTGCCGATCACATATACCGATCACCGATCAGAAGGATTGCCTGTAACTTATGAGTGCTGCTTCTGGCTACAAGATCTGAAAACTTTTCAGATCTTGTAGCCAGAAGCAGCACTCATGTTATTTTCAGAACCATAAAATCACCAGACAAAAACATATTTTTACTCATTTATTTCAGAGAACAAAGTAAACTAAATAAAACTATCAACTGCATTATCAAAGAAAAATGTTGGTTTACCTTACTAACTTTCAATAAAAAAACAACTTTCAATTAAAAAAAAAAGTTTTTTTATTGTTGTTTTAAAAAACACATCTATTACTTCATATAAAAAACTAAAATACCCCAGTTGCTACTTAAAGCTGCACTATGTAACTTTGTAACAAAGTAAATAAAAGTTATTATCAACTGCATTATCGAAGAAAAATGTTTGTTAACCTTACTAACTTGTTTCAATAAAAAATAAACTTTCAATAAAAAAAAGGTTCATTGTTTTTTTTTAAAACACATCTATTACTTGATATAAAAAAGTAAAATACCCCATTTGCTACTTAAAGCTGCACTATGTAACTTTGTAGTGCAGTCTAACTTTTAACAAAATAATTTAAACTTATTTAAATTTATTTATTTATTTATTTATTTAAATTTATAGTATGGAACTAACGAAGAGGAAATAATGAAGGTAGTAAAAAATCTTACAGACAAGAGATCAAATGACTGGGTGGACATGGATATGATGTTTGTAAAGGATATAATGAGCCATGTTATTGAGCCGTTTACATATATATGTAACTTATCATTTTCAACAGGAATATTTCCAGATAATATGAAAGTAGCTAAGGTAGTTCCTCTTTTTAAAAATGGTGATAAATGTGTGTTCAACAATTATAGACCTATATCCTTGTTACCACAGTTTTCTAAAATTCTTGAAAAACTTTTTGTGAACAGACTAGATCAATTTATAGACAAACAAAATATTCTAAGCAACAGTCAATATGGGTTCAGAGCTAAAAACTCTACATCAATGGCTCTCATGGAATTAATGGAACAAATAACTACTGCTGTCGATCAAAAACAATATTGTGTCAGTATTTTTGTTGATTTAAAAAAAGCATTCGATACTATTGATCACACCATTCTCCTTGAAAAACTGAACAAATATGGTATTAGAGGACCAGCATTACAGTGGGTATCTAGCTATTTGAAAGATAGGAAACAATTTGTACAAATAAATGATGTAAGATCTGACCTCTGTAATATCACATGTGGAGTTCCCCAGGGCTCTGTGCTTGGACCAAAGCTATTTATTTTATATGTGAATGACTTGGTAAATGTGTCAGGACTCCTTAAATGTATACTTTTTGCTGATGATACCACATTTTTCTGTTTAGGTGAAGATATAGAACAAATGTTGGAATTGATAAAGACAGAATTTACCAAAATACAAACTTGGTTTAAAATCAATAAATTATCATTAAATCTAGAAAAAACTAATTACATGATATTCAGTAATAAAAAGAAAACTGTTGATGTTCCACTCAAAATTGAGGGTGTTGAGATTTGTAGAGTGAGTGAGGTGAAGTTTTTGGGTGTTATTATTGATGACAAACTGACATGGAAACAACACATAAATTCTGTAAGAATAAAAATAGCTAAATCGATTGCAGTACTATACAAGGTCAGAGACCTATTGAATGATAAAGCTCTGTATTTGTTGTATAACACAATCATTGTTCCACACTTAATCTATTGTATTGATGTTTGGGGGAAAGCGTGTAAAACAATCACAAAGCCTATTTTTGTATTACAGAAAAGAGCTGTAAGAATTATCACTAGAAAACATTACTGTCATCCATCCAGTACATTATTTTATCAACTGAAATTATTGAAGTTCCATGATTTGGTTGATTATAATATTTTATCAATTATGTATAGGGCTCAGAATAACGAATTACCTTTAAATATCCAAATGAATTTTGTTAAAAGACAAAGTTGTTATAATCTTAAGGGGACAGAGATGTTTGTAAAACCACAATTCAGAACTAGTTTGAAGGGACGTTCTACCTCAATCCAGGGAATTAGATTATGGAATGGCTTGGAGAATGTAGTTAAAAATGCCAAGTCACTGTTTACATTTAAGAAAATGATCAAAAGGAATTTGTTGAAAAAATATATATGAATTAGCATAACGTGTATTGTATTAATTATTAGCTATGCATTAGTATTAGAAAATTAGAAAGAGTTAGTCACTCTGTACTACTGGTGGAAGATTATTAATGTGTTTTGTATCAATTATTAGTTATGTATTAGTATTAGAAAATTAGAAAGAGTTAGTCATTTTGTACTACTGGTGAAAGATTATTATTGTTTAATCTGATTGTTTGAAAAAAGGGGCAGATATAAGAAGATTTATTCTTCTTTCTGCTACCTTTCATTTTTTTTTACATTGTGTACGTATCATTAATGGGATTGTCTTGTATTGTGTTTCTTTTGTAAAAAAATGAACAAATTTAATAAACATAAACATATTTCTTCACTCTGTCACTATCTACTGACAGACTGATGTTAGACAAAGTAATTTCTGAAAAAACTAGTCCCCTTGCTTCTCTATCAGCATTTATAAAAACACTACAAACACAGATTGACCCGTCCTTTACTGTGTTTTTAGTGTTTTTATAAATGCTGATAGAGCAGCAAGGGGACTATAGTTTTTTTCAGAGATTACTTTGTCTAACATCAGTCTGTCAGTAGATAGTGACAGAGTGAAGAAATATGTTTAAATTATTTTTTTAGAAAAGTTACACACTGCACTAGAAAGTTACATAGTGCAGCTTTAAAGAACATATGGTCTTAAAGACCTTAACAATGGTGAACACGGTATTAAGAATCAGAAGTCCTCCTTATGAGTTGGTAATAAGCATTGCTGGAAGATTCTTCTTAATAAACAGGAGCATCTCAGCTTTTTCAGTCATGAGTCTATTCCTGTGTTCATCCACAATGTTGGATGCAGCACTGAATAAGCGCTCACTCTCCACGCTTGTGCAGGGTGCAGACAGGTAAGCTCTTGCTACTCTAGCAAGTTCAGGAAACCGTATCTTATTAATATTCCAGTATTCCAATGGTGATACACTTCTAGAGATGGGTGGCTCTGCGAGGTAGATAATCATCTCTGATGGTGATGCACCGTCTGCGTGATCCTGCTGCATGTTTTCTTCTGCCATGATTTCTCCAAACATAGAAGACAACGATCCTGCTCGTGGAACTTTCGCTACTGGCTCCCCTGTGTTGGCAGCTTCAGGTGTTTCGTTTGCGTTCCTTTCAGCAGCTTCTGTCAACAGACCAAGAAGCAGTCTTTGTGTTTTGGTCTTGAGTCCTTCAGAAAAAAGTCTGTCTTTGTACCTTGAATGGGGAAGAGGAGAATAATAACTTTTAACAAAACTCCTTGTTTCTGGCCACTTCAGAATAAAAAGATTAATAAAATAATGTTTTAATAAAATACACATACATTTTTATTAAAAAATGTATATGTACTATTTTTTAAAAACATTATTTGGGAATTTATTTATGTTCTAACCTTGAGTCGATGAGTGTTGCCAAACTGTAGAGGGGCTCATCTTCAATGTCAACAGATCTTTTGGTGACAGATTCCAGCAGTGTGGCCTTCGTTGTCTTCACACCTTAATAATAATAATAAAAATGAATTCAATTTATAATGCACTTTTCATTACTAAAAATAAATCTCAAAGTCCTACCTTGATCTGTAACAGCATCTTTGGTCAGGATACACTTTAAAACAATGACAGATGGTATGACATCAGAAGCAGAGGCTTTGGATGAGCATATTTCTTTTGTCAGCTCTTCAAAAGGTTCCAGGAGTGTTATTATATTTTCAATCAATTCCCATTGTGAAGATGTAATCCAGAGTCTGTCATAGCTTTCACCATGTTTCTGGCATTATCTCTTAGGATCACGTGTATCTTGTCCTTTGGAATATTCCATGTCTGAAACATTTTCTCAAATGTGGATGCTAACGCTACGGCAGTGTGGGAGCCAGAAAACTCCTGGGCATGAAGAACAGCTTTATGAGGTTTAAAATCTGGATCAATCCAGTGAGCAGTTAAACTTAGCATCGACACAGGACTGACATCCGAGCTCCATATATCACTTGTGAAACTCACAGAGGACGAGACAGCTACTTTAAGGAGACTTTCGACGTGAGAGTAAACAGTCTGGTGGAGCTCTGGCAGGGCCACGTCTGTAAAATATTTCCGTCCCGGTAGCACGTAGCGGGGCTCCACGTGAGAGAGCAGTCGGCGGAACCCGGTGTCTTCCACCACTGAGAACGGCTGGTCATCTAGCCCGATGAATTCGATGATTTTTCGGGTTATTTGTTTAGCTTTCTGCCCGTCACGCTCGTACGGGCGAGTGTTAGCAAGTGTGGGCTGCGTTAGCTGTCGTCCGAATGCTGCTGCTCCGCGTGTCTTCTCTGCTGCGAGTCTCGAAAACTCACCATACTCTTCCAAGTGCTTGGTCTTTAAATGACGAATTAGGTTTGTTGTGTTAAAAGACTTCGTCATACTTCCTCCACAAGGTAATTTTTCGTCGCACGTTTTGAAGTTTGCAAACTTCGAATCATTCTCACAGACGGTGAAAAACTTCCAGACGGCAGACACGTTTGTTTCGAGCTGCTTCCTCTACGCGCATGCGCAATTTATACCCACTGAGCGGGAGGGAGGAGCGGGGAGGAGCGGGGTGAAAGGTGGGTGGGGGACAAACTGAATGCTGCACAGGCTTGCTGCTCAGCTCTGTGATCGGTAATTGAAGGCAAAAGCCGATCACATACGCTTTAATGATTATCGGCCGATTATGATCGGTGACCGATCGATCGGCACATCCCTAATATATATATATATATATATATATATATATATATACATATATATATATATATATATATATATATATATATATATATATATATATATATATATATATATATATATATATATATATATATATATATACAGGTAGTCCCCGAATTACGAGCGCTCTGATCTACGAGGTTCCAGACTTACGAGCTGGCGAATTTTTGGAAAAAACGCAAAAAATACTGAGTTTTCATGTGTTTTTTCACCACAGTTAGTTAGATAAACATATGGACACACGTTTCCGATCATTTTTATGCACTCATAAGCAGTTTTTTGATGAAAATAGAGTGTTTGTAGTCGCGCTAGCGAAACCGTTCCAATTTACGAGCGAAATTTCGGACTTACGAGAGACATGGCAACCGTTCCAAATTACGAGATTTCCGGTTTACGAGCGCCTCGTTGTAACGGATCTCGCTCGTAAATCGGGGACTACCTGTATATATATATATATATATATATATATATATATATATATATATATATATATATATATATAATACATATATATATATATATATATATATATATATATATATATATATATATACATATATTAGGGCTGGGCGATATGGAAAAAATCATATATCACGATATGGACTTTTTTATATCACGATAACGATATATATCACGATATATACAACACGATGTGTGTGTGTGTGTGTGTGTGTGTACAGGAAAAATTTGGACCAAAGTTTTTTTATTTTATTATTTTACTACAGATAGTTACAATTATAAGAATGTGAACAAAAAGAACAAGGAAATTTGGACCAAAGTAGAAACTAGATCTACCTAAGATCTACCTTAATTCAAGGAGTACGATTATGGAATGACTTAATGCCAAATGACAAATGTTAAGGAAGCCAAATCATTCCTTGTATTTAAGAAACTGGTAAAAAATGAATTGCTAAAAAAAAAAATGAATCTAATTTAATGTGTGATATATGTGAATTGAAAATTGACTGAGTTATTTACTTATTTTGTTATTATAGAAAATATTGTTTGAACTGTTATTAGATGAATAAGGAGCAGATTTAATAAGATTTATTCTTCATCTGCTACCTTTCATTTCATTTTTTTTCCATTATGAATATGTTAATTGTTGTATTTCATATTATAAAATGAATAAACTAACAAACAAACAAACAACTCCTTTTCTACTTTGGTCCAAATTATTCCTGCAGGTGGCGGTAAAACAACAGCTGCTAATGAAACTCACGAAGAAGAAATCCGCTCTGAAGTTTGAGTAAACAAAGCAAGAAACAGAAAAGAGAAAACGTTGCGTTTGATTGCGGTTCTGTTGTGTCTCTGGTCTGTTTTGTATTGGTTAACTGGACCCGAGTTCGGACTCGGTTGGACTCTGGGTTCGTGTCCTCTGGACCCATTTTGTCTCAGAGTTTCAGCGGAGCGAAATAATGGAAGCTAACAAGGTGAGCTTCCCCCTCTTTTTGGTAAAAGTTATTCTTCTTGGGCTGCCTGTGCAGCTGTTTTCTCCTTGTTGAGATCTATGGTTGAGACACCGGCTTCATGCGCCTGCGGCTCTGTTGCTCTCGAGTTTAACAACGTAAAGCATGTGTCGCAAACCCGCGCGTGCGTCAAACATAAAGCAGCGCCGTCATCTCGCAAAACCACAATATGAAGCTTCTTTGCGACAGTTATTTTTTTATTCTTATTTATCACGATAGAGACGATAGAAGGAAAGTAGCACGATAGACACGTTTCTATCGTCCCCACGATATATATCGTCATATCGCACAGCCCTAATATATATAT
>JBBPBX010024681.1:0-28476 GCA_038048925.1 Garcialebias charrua
CACCCCGGCCCTCCTGAACCTGGACCAGATTTGAGACACCAGGTCCGGGTGTAATGTCCAATCTCTGTCCAGAGGCCTCCCTCTCGACATGATATCGGCACCTCTGTTTAGCACACCTGGGATGTAAACACCCTCAGTGATCTGAGGTCAACGTGAGCCCAGCAAAGCAGCTCCCTAGCTGTTTTCAACAGCTGGGCTGATCGAACCCCGTCCTCGCGGTTGATGTAAGCTGTGGCTGTTATGTTGTCCGTGTGCACGAGGACATCCTGATGATGGAGCATGTGCACAAAGTGTTTCAGAACTTTGTGAACCGTCAACAACTCCAACACGTTTATGTGGAGAGGCGTGCCGGGTGGCCACGTCCCGCCCACAGTCTGAGACTGACATGTCCCCCCCTCAACCGGAAAGAGAGGCATCGGTAAAGACCGCCCGTCGTGACGTCACTTTGCCCAGGGAAACCCCCTCTGACAGGGTCCTGGGGTTTCCCCAGAACTCCAGGTCTGTCCTCACAGACTGGGGAACCGTGAGCTGGCGCCTTTTGTGGCGTGCAGGGTCTATTCTCTGACGAATAAACCACCTCTGCAACTTCCGCATGTTCAATAAACCGAGTTTCACCACCGTGTGGCCTGCGGCCATCATCCCTAACAGCCGCATAATTGTGATCGCCGACACCGTGTTGCGCGGCACCTCTGCAACTTCCGCATGTTCAATAAACCGAGTTTCACCACCGTGTGGCCTGCGGCCATCATCCCTAACAGCCGCATAATTGTGATCGCCGACACCGTGTTGCGCGGCTTGACGCGGTGGAGGAGTGACGTCAGCGAATCTATTCTCTGGTTCGACAGAACCGCTTTCATTGTTATCGAGCATAAGTTGACTCCCAGAAAAAGTATCTGTTGAGCTGGTGAAACAGAACTTTTCTCCCAATTTATGGCGAAGCCTAAACTGGTCAGATGACTCACCAAAATCTCCGTCTGTGTAGCTGCCTCCATCTTGGATCGAGACAGAAGCAACAGATTGTCGATGTAATACATGATTCGGAAGCCCCTCGAACGCAGCGGTTGTAACGCTGCTTCGATGACCTTTGTAAAAGTCCGTGGCGCAAGCGCGTACCCGAAAGGTAGGCGATTGAACTCGTAACAGGTTCCCTGAAAGGCAAACCTGAGGAACTTCCTGTGTTTCGGGACGATCGGTATATGGAAGTAAGCGTCTCTGAGATCGATTGCTACGAACCAGTCCCCTGACGTCACGTTCTCGAGGACGCGCTTCAACGTTAACATATGAAAGGGACGTTTCATAATGTAGTCGTTGAAAAAAGACAGATCCAAAATCGGTCTGAGACCTCCAGATTTCTTTGGAACGAGAAAATATTTTGAATAAAACCCGTTCATTTCGTCGTCGGGAGGGACCCCGGAAATGACGTGTTTCGCCAAAAGTTCCTGTAGTTCCAATCTTAGCGCCGCCCCCTGTGCAGGAGACGAGAGCTTCGTCTCTAAAACTCCGTTGAATCTGGGTGGCGTCATCGCAAACTGTAGAGTGTAACCGTCGCGAACCAGACGCCGTAACCATTTGTTCAAAGAGCAAGTTTGCAGCCAAACCGCTCTGTGATCTGTCAAGGGGGCAGCCATCTTGTTCTGCTGCCTGAGGAGACATAATTTGGCCTCTACCGCCGCCAAGTGGACAGAGTCCGCGTTGGCCCAAGGGAGGCCGGTTTGAAAAGGGACGTTTACTGCATGTCGCCTCACGGGGGCAGCACTGACACACGTTTGACTCATGTGAGCATGAGAAACGTCTTTTCTGAGACGGATCAGTGGTATTACCTGTGGCTTGAGTCGTTGAAGAAAAAGGCAGAAATGTCCTGACTGGAGCTAAATTGTCCAGACCAGGCTCATGACAGTTAACTGAGTTAACAAAAGCAGAAGTTTGTCTGACATGACTGTGTAGTGCATCGTCTTGTGCCTGCAAACAGTCACGTACACATGCCCCCGTCTTCGTACGGGGAGGCGGGGCTGGAGTGGGTACAGGGGGACCATCGAAACCACTTGAAGCTCGGCTTTGTGTGGAAGAATGTGCATTGTTTGTATCGCACGAACCTGGAGATGCGTTCACGGACCTCTGAAAGGAGGAAACCAGCGTGTCTGAATAAAAAACACTGTTTTCAAAGACAGATTCTTTATTTTCAGAAACCAAAACATTGCAGAACACATCCCCTGTACACCGTCATTTTTTCATGTCCCGCTTTGCACCTTGGTGCTGGCTGGACCATGAGGACTGCTGGCGACCCCTGCCTCTGGAGCTCCAGGCTCCCCGCTGGAAGTAGGGAGCCGGTTGTCCTTTGGACGGGGCTGGTGTGTGCGGCACAGCGAATGTCTTTGATGGGGATGAAAGCCTCTTCTCGCTGCGGTACGCCTTACTCTGCTCCGTAGGGCGCACCGGACCGTGTGAAGCTCGAGGAATGTCTTTGATGGGGATGAAAGCCTCTTCTCGCTGCGGTACGCCTTACTCTGCTCCGTAGGGCGCACCGGACCGTGTGAAGCTCGAGGGTCTGCCCGCGGCGGAGCAGCGTGCTTCCTCACCTGCTCGAGCGCGTCTGTGGACGAGCGCAGATGGTCGAACACAGCCTGGTAGTGATCGCCGAAAAGACCCTGCGTCGAAATCGGCCCCTCCAGAAGCTGTCGCTTGATCTCCTCTGTGATGGTGGGGCACAGCTTGAGCCACACCTGACGTTGGAGCAGCGTAGCCCACGCTGTGATCCTTGCAGAGCAGGTCGCCAGTGCCCCGCACAGGTTGGTGATGGCGTCCAGAGCCGCTCCTGCGTTCTCGTGCGTCGGCTCCCGCCCGACTCCGACAGCGAGGAGAGCGATGTTATTTGCCGCGGCACCAACCTGCGAAGCACACTTGTGGATGCGGTCCTGCATCTTTGTAGAGAACTGATCTGCAGGTGCTGGTGGTGTCGCGGGTTTCCCCACAAGTTTGGCGGCTTTTAGGCCAAAAACCGCGGACAAACTTTGCTCCAGTGGTGGAACCGAGGGGAAGGTCTGGTCCGTCAGTCCCTGGACCTTCGTCACCGGCACAAATGAGGAGACAGGCGCCCTCATTTTCAGCGGTTCACGTCCTTCAGCCTGCAGCAGAGAAAGGATGTCTGGAACGCACGGCCAGATCATCTGCGCCTGGCTCACAGGCTTCGCAGCGAACCGTCCCGCCAGGAGTGGTGTCGCAGACGTCTGAGTGGTGCATTCAGGGACCGTCATGCCGCACGTACCCGCTGCCCACCTGATGATGTCCGGCAGCGCGTTGGCCAGGTTGAAGAGAGGACCTGGCTCGACCGTGTCGGGGTCCGTTGGTCCTGCGCCCTCAGGAGACGGAGCCCTGCTGCTGCAGGACTCCACATCAAAGAGCTGGTTGGTCACTGGATCGTGGTCCGCTGACTGGCCAGCTGGCATCTGTGTGGACGTGGCGGCCATGCCGACCACGGCTGCTCCCTCGGTGGGGGGTATTGTCGGTTCCACGCACTTCAATAGAAGTGGGGCAACGCGACTGCTAGCTCCTTCCAGCTGGGGAATGAAGGGTGAGACCGGACCTGAACCCCCAGCGGGGGAGAGACCGGTCTCGCTAGCTACCCCCGTGGTCGCGTAGTCCGTCTCCTCCAAGAGCCACAGAGGGGGCGGAGCGACCACCATCGGCCGAGCCTCAGCTGCCGTCCGGGCAGTGAGGTCGAACCGGCGCTGCCTCTCGTCCAGAGGCAGGAGCTGGCAGGAGGGGCACTCGGGAGACTGGACCATCGCCTCCTGCGCATGCTCAAATCCGAGACACATCTCGCAGCCAGGATGCAAGTCGGCCTGCAGCATGAAGCCGGTCTTGCATCCTGGGCACTTCTTGATGGATCTTCTTCTGGTATCCATGAGGTAGAAATCTTCTCAATCGGCGTGAAAAATTTTTGGGAGCCGATTCTCGGTCAGCAACAGAATAAATAGCAGACCGAGGCGGGGCCTACGGCAGGTGGGCGTGGACTAGAAGTCTTCAGTGATTGGCGCGAAGCGCAAGGGTAAACCCACTAGGGCGTGGCTTAAAGGGCGATAGCCTGCATGAAATATAACTTATGCCCCTTTTCCACTTGCTGGCACTGTTCGGATCAGTTTGGTTCAGTTTGGTTCAGTTCGGCTCGGCTCACATGTAGTTGTTTTTCCATTACATTTCTGTGGGCGGGGTCCAGAATCCTACTCGTCTTACCAGATGGTGGCGGTAATGTTACCTCAAGCTATTTACGAGCCACCACTAAACGTTAGAAGAAGAACACCCTGCAGGACCTTGTCTCACCACCTGTTGGCGGTAATGTCCCTTGAGCTATTTAATGCTCTAATCTTACTTTATTGCCTTTTCAGCTTGTTTTAAACCCATGTGTTTTCCATTTTGTTTCTTTATAATAAAGATTATTCTCATATATGCACAAGGTTCCTGTTAACATTGCTTAACACATCGATCGCACTGCCCTGTAATCAGTTAAACTATTTTTACAGTAAGGTACAGATTAGGAATTAATTAGGTTTCAATTGGCCCTGTAATATTAAAGGTTAGTATTTCATTAAATTTAAACGGTAATATTTTGTCAGGGATAATTCAAAGTCAAATGCAAATGGATAATTTGGTTTAAACTGTCCCTTAAACATTAAAAGCGTGTTTCTTTAAACGTAAAAACAAAGTATTAATAATTAAATGTTTGTTGATCAGGAAACTCGTTTGGGCATCCAAGAACAGCTTCATCGGGGTTGATGTTGACGTCTGTGCATCCTTGGAAAAGCTGCTGCACCCACGACCCGACATCAGGAAGGATGGATGGATGGATGGGTTCATGTTGACGTCTGTGCATCCTGGCAAAAGCTGCTGCACTACCCATGACACGACATCAGGAAGGATGGATGGATGGAGGGCTGTTCAAATCTAATAATCTTTTTCTTATGATTCTTTAAAGGTCAAATGCAAATGGAAAATATTCTTAACTTCCAGTATGTTTTTAAACAAACACTATACTGTACACACTTAACATTGTAAAATATGTTTAGGAAATTATTGTTCAATGACACCACTTAAGAAAAAAAATGTTTATTATGAAAACTAAGAAGTGAAAAAAGCACAAAAATAAATACTGCATCCACCTAAATGATTTTTTTCCCGTTGTCTCATGGGCTTCCTCCAGAAGACACAAGTTGATAAATTCTGGTGTTCACTTCTTTCTCTTAACTGTAAAAAAAGAAAAACATGGTTACCGGTAATTCAGTCTAGAAACGGTTTTATATGTAGATATATTTTATAAGATATATATACACATATCTTATATCTCAGAAGTCACAAAGCAGATTTTTCAAACTAACACAGTGTAATCACAAGATGTTCATGTACACACTGTAAGCTGTTGAAGTTATTTGAATTAAATTTCTATTTTTTATAGACATAAGTGTGTCGACCTAGCTTCTATTTTTTCTACTAGTATTTAACACATATCTTATATCTCAGAAACCACAAAGAAGATATTTTTCAAACTAACAGTGCAATCATAAGATGTTCATGTACACAATGTAAGCTGTTGAAGTTATTTGAATTAAATTTCGATTTTTTTATAGACATAAGCGTGTCGACCTAGCTTCTATTTACTAGGATCCTGTTTGTGGACTTCAGCTCTGCATTCAACACCATCCTTCCTGCTTTGCTCCAAGACAAGCTCTCTCTGCTCGGTGTATCTGACTCCATCTGCAGGTGGATCACTGACTTCCTGACAGACCGGAGTCAGCACGTGCGGCTGGGGAAAGCTGTCTCGGACACTCAGACCATAAGCACAGGTTCACCACAAGGCTGTGTTCTTTCCCCTCTGCTCTTCTCCCTGTACACCAACTGCTGCACCTCCAACCATGACTCCGTAAAACTTATTAAGTTTGCGGACGACACCACCCTCATCGGGCTCATCTCGGATGATGATGAGTCTGCGTACAGGAGAGAGGTGGGTCGGCTGGTGACCTGGTGCAGCAACAACAACCTGGAGCTCAACGCCCAGAAGACAGTGGAGATGATTGTGGACTTCAGGAAAGACAGAGCCCCTCTGCCCCCCATCACCTTTAACAACACCCCCATCATCATTGGGGACTGCTACCGGTTCCTCGGCACCACCATCACCCAGGACCTCAAGTGGGAGCCAACCATCAGCTCCCTCATCAAAAAGGCTCAGCAGAGGATGTACTTCCTGCGACAGCTGAGGAAGGCCAAGCTGCCGGCCAAGCTGATGGTGCAGTTCTACACGGCCATCATCGAGTCCATCCTCAGCGCGTCCATCACAGTGTGGTACGCCGGGGCCACTGTCAGGGACAGACACAGACTGCAGCGCATTGTGCGCTCTGCTGAGAAGGTAATCGGCTGTAGTCTCCCATCTCTCCATGACCTGTACGTCTCCAGGACTGTGAGGCGAGCAGGTCGGATCACAGCTGACCCTTCTCACCCTGCATACGGTCTGTTCGAACGACTCCCCTCAGGCAGGAGGCTTCGGTCAATTGGGACCAGAACCTCCCGCCATAAAAACAGTTTCTTCCCCTCTGCTGTCAGACTTTTGAACACTCATAACCATGTTACCCCATAACTTGCCTTGGTCGCTGTATTTTGTATTTTGATTGGGAATCACTGTATCACTGTATTTTGATTGCACCACTCTAATTGCGCTGTTTCTTAGTAGGTTTTGTTCACTGAATATTGTATTGATGTTTTATGGTTTATGTTTTTTTTATGTTTTATGTTTCTATATTTTATGCACCGTTATGCCGAAGCAAATTCCTAGTCTGTGAATCCTGTTCATTGACAATGGCAATAATAAACTGAATCTGAATCTGAATTTTTTCTACTAGTATTTAACACATATCTTATATCTCAGAAACCACAAAGCAGATATTTTTCAAACTAACACAGTGCAATCACAAGATGTTCATGTACACACTTTAAGCTGTTGGAGTTATTTGAATTAAAATTCATTTTTTTACGATTTATTTTCGTAGCACATGTGACAGGTTTGGAAGTAGTCAAAACAAATCAATTTAAATCCAGCAGATTTGACCACAACGTGACATTATTAATAAATTGTTCACCTGAGGAACCCTCGTGGTATAGAGCCAGCTATGAAATATATTTTTTAAGCTTTTATTTAGCTACATTTAAAAGAAAGAACGCCAATCGACTGCACCCGCGCGTGCATGTGACGTGCACGTGTCGACCTACTTTTGTTAAATCCAGCTGATTTGACCACAACGTGAAATTATTAAGGACCTGTTCAGCTCAAGCAACCTCTTGATATAACGTCAGCTATGAAATATATTTTTTAAAGCGTTTATTTAGCTACATTATATAGAAATAAAGCCGGCTCACGTGCGCGCGTGTGCACATGGCGAAACTAGATTTTTTAATCCTGCCGTTTTGACCACTACGTGAATTTATTAAGGAATAGTTTAGCTTAAGACACATCTTTTCTATAATTTTAAATACAAATAATTGTTTTTACCGTGTTAATCTTGTAAAGTCCTTCCGTCTTTGCTCCCTCGCCACAGCCACTTCCTCAAACTCCAGTCCAGCCTCCTACCCACGGCTCGCTTCCAGCCGGCCTCAACCCTCCTCTGAAATCAGTCCAGAATCTTGGTGCGGCGCATATGTGAGGTGGAAATGGTGTCCAACGCGCGTTTGGCACGCAAATATGACATCACAACCGACCTGCGCCACCAAGTGGAAAAGGGGCATTAGTCAGCAGGTCCCTGTGTGGGGGCAGCTGCCATGGTGTCCCTGACAACAGTGAGATCATTTCTGGGAACCACGGTTTCTGTGGCCATCTGGGAGCTATGAGTATCAGGGAAAGAGCTCCCCTGCATACACGTTCCAGCGTCGCCTGAATCAGGGGGACCGGGGGAAACGCGTAATATAGTACCCCTGCTGGCCAGTTGTGTGCCAGAGCGTCTGTTCCCAGCTGTGCGTCTGTTTCCTTTATTGAGAAGTACAGGGCGTAGTGCGTGTTGCTGTTGCAGGCAAACAGATCGACGGATGCCCACCCATATCATGCCCAGATCTGGTCCACGATACGCAGGTTCAGCCTCCACTCTGAGGCTAGCAGTAGCCCTCTGGAGAGGGCGTCTGCCCCGTGGTTTAGCTCACCTGGGATGTGTGTCCTCCTCAGCGGCAATATTCGGGGGCCGTACCACGTGAGCAGCTTGTGTGTCAGGCTAAGGAGGGGTCGGGACCTTGTCCCCCCTTCTCTGTTGATGAAGGACACTGTCGTCCGGTTGTCTGATTTTATCAAGACGTGTTGTTTTGTCAGCCCCTTCTTGTAAAAGTGTTTCATGGACAGAAAAACAGCTTTCAGTTCCAGGAAGTTGATGTGGAGCCTTGCCTCCTGCTGTTTCCAGACGCCTTGGGCATGCTGGTTTCCGCAGAAAGCTCTCCAACCTGTCTTTGAAGCATCTGTGGTGATCATCACACGAGACAGTTCTCGTCCCAGCGGGACGCCTGTCGTGTACACTGAAGGGGCCCTCCAGGGTTCCAGGGCTGTCACGCACTCTGGGCTGATCAGTATCTTCTCTGCCCGCCTGAGGGAGGCAGGATACATTTGTTTGTTTAGCCATATCTGCAGAGCATGCATTTTAATAAGGCCTGAGGCACACAGACGATTGCTGCTACCAGGAGGCCCAGAAGGCGCTGGCACAGTTTGAGAGACACTCTCTGGCCCAGCTGAAAGCGTGCCAGGCAGACGCGGATGGATGAAATCCGAGCCTCTGAGAGCCATGCTTGTACAGAATGGAGTTGACCTGTACTCCTAAAAATACGGTAATCTGGGATGGTATCAGATTGCTCTTCTGCAGGTTTATGACGAATCCCAGAGCCTCCAGGTGAGTCATCACCATCTGTGAATGCTGCTCGGCTTGTGCTCTGTTGTTGGCAAGAATTAACAGATCGTCCAGATAATTCATAACTCTGACTCCTCAGCGGGGTAAAGGCTGCATCCATTCCAGACATTTTGTAAATGATCTTGGTGCAGATTTTAATCCGAAAGGGAGAGCCAGAAATTTGTAAGCTTTTCCTTCGAAGGCAAAGCGGAGATATATTCTGTGTCGTGGCCAGATGCTCACGTGGAAAAATGCATCTTTCAGATCGACTGTACAGGTGTGATCCCCTGGTCTCACCGACTGGATCTCCTGTTTCAGTGTGAGCATCTTGAAGTTGTATGTTTTTATCCTTCTGTTCAGTGCTCTGAGATTCAGTATAGGCCTTAAGCCCTGGTCTCGTTTTGGCACGAGGAAGTACTTGCTGTAGTGACCTGTGTGTATATTGTGTGTTGGAACAATATTTATCACTCCTTTCTGCAGCATTGCTGAGATTTCCTCCCTCAAGACGTGTGCACGGTCTGGGTTTATGTTTGACAGCAGCACCCCCGTGAATGGGGGTGGCCTCTTGTGGAACTGCAGCCGGAGGCCTTGATAGACTGTTGACATGACCCACGTGTTTGGATGACACGCCTCCCAGGCCTGAACGTGTGCGCTGAGCCTGTGAGGCATGTGTATTCTGGGTTGTTCGTGTCTCGTGGGTGCGGGAGCAGTTGCCCCCCACCTCCCCCCCCGCTCGGCCCTCAACAAGCTGACCTGTCCACCAGCGGTCGCCAGGAAGTCTGCCTGCTGCAGACAGACTCCTGACGCCCCGCTGAGGTTCATTGTCTGACCTGACACCTTGTGTTTCACGAGGGAGGAGGGGTGATTGCCCTCTCCCTTTATCGTGACTGTTTTCATAAAAATGGTGCTGTTTTTTTTTTTTTGTCAAGACACAGGGCAGTTTGTACTTCTGGTACTTTATTTTCGTGTTTTAAAGAACAAAGCGTCTTTTTTACACACACAGCAGAAACATGTTGTTTTGTGCACACACAAATGTCACCAGCTTTTTGCTGCTTTTCACACATAAAGTAATAATAATAATAATGAATTTAATTTATAACGCACTTTTCATTAATGAAAATCTCAAAGTGCTACAAAGTGCAACAAAATTAAAGGTCAAATAAAACAAGTGATAAAACAAGTAAAATCAATAATAGTATCAACTAAGATCAAAGATAGAATCATGAGGAGGCAGAGTAGGCTCGCTTAAAAAGAAAGGTCTTCAAGCCGCTTTTAAAGTCAACCAGTGACTGTGGAGCTCTCAGGCAGTCAGGAAGAGAGTTCCATAGGCGGGGGGCAGCCACACTGAAAGCCCGGTCTCCCATGGTCCTTAATTTGGTTCTCGGAATGTGAAGGAGATTACTGTTCTGTGACCGTAGAGACCGGGTGGATGAATATGGAACAAGAATGTCCTTTAGATAATCTGGTGAAGTTCCGTGTAAGCATTGATGTGTAATGAGAGCAGTTTTGTACTGAATTCTGTAGGCGACAGGAAGCCAATGAAGGTTATGGAGAATGGGCGTAATATGTTCAAATTTACGAACTCTCAACAAAATCCTTGCTGCACTGTTTTGAATATATTGAAGCTTCTGAAGGTATTTACCAGGGATTCCAATAAACAGGGAGTTGCAGTAGTCGAGCCTGGAGGAGACAAAAGCATGGACGAGCTTCTCAGCATCAGAAAAGTATGGGTTTAAAAGTCTGGATTCCCGTACCACATGGTCGGACGAACCTGTAAAACTGTGAAGTGGTCCCATTTTTGTCAGGCCAACTTCTGCCTTCTGTCCCGGTTCGTCGAGGAATTTCTCGGCTGAACCGCTTGGCGAGGAACGAACCTGTTCCTGGCCCACGACTGGCCAGCCTGAGGCGGTCTTGCTGCGGGTCTCGGCCGTTGCTTCCCGTCGTACGCTGGCCTTTTTTGCGGGGGATGGCGTATGGCTGAGCGGTGTCGATGCTGCATGGACCTGCTCCCACTGGTGTCTCTGGAGGGTGCGAAAGCTTTTCTCGGCATCCCCTCGCATAGGGCTTCAGCCTGTTTTCGTCTTTGCTCCAGCCTGCTCTGGATGCGCTCCAGAGCCCCTCCAAAGAGTCCCAAAGGTTCGATCAGGTGGTGAAGGAAGGGGTACCGCTGGCCCTCCTGCAGGTCCGTCAAGGTCAGCCACAGGTGGCACTGGGCGATGACCACTTCAGCCATGCATCTCCCCTGAGCGATGGCCGCGGTCCCCATCATCCGGAGGACGAAGTCAGTCGTCCTGCGTGCTTCCTCCAGGATCTCTGCCGCAGCCTTTTTGTTCGTTGTTTGCTGGAGATCCTGCAACTTCTCTGCCAAGTAGGCTTGCATCATGGCCGAAGCTTTCATGGCGCGGACCGCGAGGTCCTGAGCTCTGCAACATTTTTCGAGCTGGGAGGCCAAGGAAGTTCTCTGCTGGGCAGAGTTGGCTTTGCGCCAGACGTCCTGGGGGCTAAGTGGGCCGCCAGCGTGTCCTCCATCTGCGGGACGGTGGCGATTCCTGCTGCCTCCATGCCGGCTACGTCGAGGAACTGGGAGAGTGGCAGAAGCATGGGAGCCCTGGGTTCAGCCCAGGTGCGAGTGGGCTCCGTCAGAAAATCCGGAAAAATCGGCATCCTGTGCCTCGTGGCCGACTGCTGTTTTGCGAATAAATAATTCCCCGCCAACCTCGTTACCTGTTGTCGAGGTGGGGGTTCTGGCCAGCTGATCGCAGCGTGTCCGCCGCTCTGCGACACAAGTCGAACAGAGCGGGGATGGAGACATCTGTCTCTGGCTGAGCTGTCGTCGGGTTCTGGGAGAAGTCTTCTTCTTCCCCCTCGTCCTCATTCTCAGCTTCGTTGTCTGAAATCTCACCCGAGGCTGTTAGCGAGAGCTCGTCTGCGCGTAACAGGCTTCTCGTGTCAAACTCGACGGTGGAGTCCCCGACGGGGGCCGCCATGTCCATACTGTCCCCCCAGTCTGCTTGTCCACTGTCCTCCAGTTCAATGGCCTCGAGCTCCGGTGTGGGAGTGAGGGCCTCTGTGAGGTTCGGGTCTTGTGATGCCGCGGCGCCACCCATGGCCTTGGCCACGATGTCCATGCGACGTTTCCTCGCGGCCTCAAGCATCTGGCTGCAGTGTGGACAGGACTCGGGGGATTCCAGTGTCGTTTTAGCGTGTAACATCCCCAGGCAGACGGGACAGGCCTTGTGGGTGTCCGTCGCAGAAAGGGAGTAGCCACAGCCGCTGGGGCAGGCTCGGGAGCTGGGG
The DNA here is from genome assembly GCA_038048925.1 of Garcialebias charrua. NCBI lineage: Eukaryota > Metazoa > Chordata > Actinopteri > Cyprinodontiformes > Rivulidae > Garcialebias > Garcialebias charrua. The sequence continues at coordinate 12,198 of JBBPBX010024681.1, forward strand.
CTCGCTGGCCTGCTGGTCTTCTTAGAATTTTGGGATTTTCGCTTTCCCTTCTCTGGAGCCATGGCTGAGAAGAGTCGAGCTCGTTATCTGTGCTAACGTGGTCCAGAGACGTCCTCTTCGTCAAATCGCTTTCGCTGGCTAGCCTGCTAACTACGTTAGCTAGGTAGCGAGTGATACAGTTAGCGCCGTCGAGCGAAGCTGCTGCGAAGAGAGAAGAAAAAACCTTGAGGTTAAATAAAAGGCGCTGGGCTAGCTTTCACTAGCCCAGTAGTATGCAGGAAATTTCTCTGTACGCTCAGGGTAGGGAGCGAGCTCACCTCCAGTTGAGCGATGTTGTCACGGAGAGTCCCACGAAGTTCAGGTGTAAGCGAGGTGAAAGGCATAAAAGAGAAATGTAGATGGGTGCACACGTCTTTATACCAAGAGGGCGGGGCCTCTGTGGTGACGCTGACGCTCACCTGCCGTAAAGGCGTGAATGTATTACTTCAGGTGAACCGCGCGGCGGCGCAATTCCCATAGTCAATGTGTTGCACCGAGTGGACTGACTGACAAGGGAACCCACGCATGCACGGAGACAACATGCAAACTCCACCCAGAAAGGCCTCCCAGTTGGGATTCGATTGGCGAACATCTTGCTAAGAAGCAACATCTATAGCCACTGTGCCACCACAACGGATTCTTTCACTTGGAAAATATGACAGCAACAAAACACTGAAAAGAGATTCATAGACTGAAGAATAAATTGAACATAAAAGGACAAAATGTGACCTTATACTGTACATGGTTGTAAATGACTAAAACTACTGTACTGTAGAAGGAAAAAAAACTGCAATAAATCACTGAAAACCCTTCCCTGGATAAAAGTGACTTTTTTCCACTCGTTACTTTTTGTGACTATTTTTTAATCTTAACTTTCATCATAGTTGTTGAGGTAAAGTGCAGATTTAAACACTGATATGTAAAACAGATTAAATATAAACCATTAATGTCAGTATACCTTTTGTCAACAGGAGACATATATTTATGTTGTTGGGTAGGAATTTAAAATACTTGCATTAAAAATTACATGTTTGTACAAGTAAACAAAACTTCCAGATACTTATTTTACATACTGAATAGTGTTTTGCTGCACTGGGCAGCTTTTTTTCTTGAGAAGTGTACTGTAATATTATTTAAAGAAGCTGAATAAAATATATAACTTTATTTAAGAAGTTGAGTGCAAGGTGACAAGTACTGGTTTCAGGGACAGAGTGAAGAGGCAAACTCCACCCAGAAAGGCCCCAGGCCTGTCGCCCAGCTGAACATGCCCTTTAAATAAAAAATATAGTTGCTTCAGGCCCTATTATTAGGTCATCTTTAGTAGTCGAGACTCTGTTTGATTCAGAACATCATTACTGTGCCACACAAACAGTGTTTCCCCCTTCAGATGAAGGGAAAATGTATTTCAGATCAGTTTAATACAATTATTATTTATTTTTTGTAATGTCCTCACTTTAAAATCACTTATCACCTCTTACCAAAAGTATTACAGCACTGAAGCCCATTTTATTATATTTTTCTTAAAGATTATTAGACATTCCAGTCAGCAATAAAACTAAAAGTACATTATTAGAATTTGTTGCAGGTCAACATTTAAAAACATGTGACCACATGTAATCCTATTTGCAGACAGCAGGTGGCGCATTGAGTCTACCACACATTTTCTGTTTTTATTTCACACCCATACTTTACATTTAGTTATTATAGTATGATGCCATTTTCATAAAATTGAAGTGTACAACAAACCCAGTTCAATTTCAGCGACTAAAACAAGTTTCAAACACAAGTGTTAGAAGTGAAGCTTCACATTTGTTGCTTATCTGTGTACATTCAAAGCAGCTCGAAATGTGATGACAGTATCAGTCACCAAAACCCTGCTCAACAGGTTTTTCAGTTTCTGTTCCTGTTTTATGACCTCTCTGGTACATCTCTTCTCTCTCCGAGCTGCCCTGTTTGTTTCCACTCCTTCTTCCCAGAAACCTGTTGATCAGTAAGGTGTTGCATTGCATCGCTTCAAACAGGAGTGGCTGTTCTGGACTGCTCTGAAAAGCACCCATTGTTTTGAAGTCAGACCATACTAGAAACTTGTTTAAGGATCTTAGCTGAGGGAGGTTAGACCAATTAATAATGTTTGGATTCACAGGCTCAGGTTTAGGATGGTGAAAGTGCTGTCTGATCACTTTAAAATTCAGAACTCTCAACAGTGGCGTCATCTAGTTGGACAGTTTCAGAATGTGAGATGATGCATCTAGATTCTTCCTCAACTACTTTATGATAAATTCTGGCGATAAGTGTCTGAAACCATCAAACTGCATAACAGTCTGTTTTAAAATTACACAGCTCTTCTAAATGTCTAAACATCAGTCTTAATGATTCAGAGTTTGCAGTGAAGTCAAGTCAAATTTATTTATAAAGCACATTTATAAACAGCAGCTGTTCCCAAAGTGCTGAGCAATAAAAAAAAAAGAACAATGAAGCCATCCATCCATCCATTATTATGCTTACCTGCTTATTCCTTTTTGGGTCACGGGGGTCACTGCATGCATGGTGCCCATGCAACTATTACTGTGTGGGGGGTGGCCCGGGGTATCCCTGGACAGGTCTCCCGTCCATCACAGGGACACATTGAGACAAACAACCATTAACTCTCTCACTCACACTAAGGAGTCCCCAGAGAAAGCCCACGCATGCACGGAGAGAACATGCAAACTCCATCTAGAAAGGCCTCCGGACCGGGATTTGAACCAGGGTAACCTGCTCGCTGAGAGGCAGCAGCTCTACAGAGCCACCATGCTGCCAATGGCAGTAATTAAAAGAAAATGCAACAATTAATCATCAACATAAAAACATAAAATACTAAAACAACTCACACTGGGTAAAAGTCAAAAGGATGTGTTTTTAAGTGGCCAGTCTAATGTTGATTGTTCACGTGCAGATTGTTCCAAAGGGGGCATGACTGAAAAAGCCCGATCTTCTCTGAGCTTCAGCCTGGTTTTTGGTACAACCAAAAGCAGATGGTCAGATGATCTCAGTGCCTGAGAAATGGTTGAAGCTTAGAGAGAGATATGAGGGTGCAAGGCCGTTAAGGCACTTAGAGGTTAGCAGGAGAAGTTTAAAATGTATTCAGTGATGTACAGGGAGCCAGTGAAGGGAGGATAAAACTGGTGAAATATGTTCAAATCTACGAGTTCCTGTTAAGAGCCGAGCTGCAGCAGTTTGGACGAGGTGGAGACATGAAAGGGAGACCTGACTGACCCAAAGTACGTTACAGTACCGGTAATCATGTTGGGTCGTAATGAAGGCATGGACTATTTTTTTCAAGGTCAGATCTGGTCAACACAGACTTAAGTTAGCTATCTGCCTTAACTGGAAGGATTTTCTGCAAAACAGTTTACTGTATTAAACTTAAAATCAGAGTCTAAAACCATCCCGAGAGTCGTAACGGACTGCAAGAGAGTCAAGTTTTACAGGAACAGAGACCGCAGTAGAGCTGGGACTATACACACCAACTTTAGTTTTCTGATGGTTAAAACATTTAAAAAAATTGAAGTCATCCATGCCTTGATGTCATCAAGACATTTTAACAGAGGGTGAATGGAGCAAGAGCTATTGGGTTTTACCGGTAGTACATTGAATCAATAAAACATCAAATGGTCACAACACATCTTGACAAAAAGCACATTAGCATATTTGTTAAAAAATAAATTATAAAAATATATTCAAAATATTTTTGGCGGGGTGGGGGTGGAAATCATGTCATGCTGTGACAAAACAAAGCTTTGGAGTATGATGTAAGATGACCACACCTTTTAAAGTCAAAGTGAAATTGTAAGATATTTTAGTTCACAAAAACAGTAAATCCAATTCCTTTACCTTCTGTTCTTTTAACAAGAATTACAGCTGTTAGTGGTTAAAAAAATACAGTATGTCACATAATCTTTAGTAGTCATCTCATGGTGAGTCTAGGTATAAAATTAATTATATCTAGATATTCTTTGCATGTAAGTTTTTGATGGACAGCCCTTTGGTTGACATTGTTGCTGTTTCTAAGTGCTTTATAAATAAAGTGGTAATGTATGGTATGGTATATGGTATGGTATGATATGGTATATGGTATGGTATGGTATATGGTATGGTATATGGTATGGTATGGTATGGTATATGGTATGGTATGGTATATGATATGGTATGGTATATGGTATGGTATGGTATATGGTATGGTATGGTATATGGTATGGTATATGGTATGGTATGGTATATGGTATGGTATGGTATATGGTATGGTATGGTATATGGTATGGTATATGGTATGGTATGATGGTATGGTATGGTATATGGTATGGTATGGTATATGGTATGGTATGGTATGGTATGGTATATGGTATGGTATGGTATATGGTATGGTATGGTATAGGTATGGTATGGTATATGGTATGGTATATGGTATGGTATATGGTATGGTATGGTATATGGTATGGTATGGTATGGTATGGTATGGTATGGTATATGATGTATGGTATGGTATATGGTATGGTATATGGTATGGTATGGTATATGGTATGGTATGGTATATGGTATGGTATGGTATATGGTATGGTATATGGTATGGTATGGTATATGGTATGGTATGGTATATGGTATGGTATGGTATATGGTATGGTATGGTATATGGTATGGTATATGGTATGGTATGGTATATGGTATGGTATGGTATGGTATATGATATGGTATGGTATATGATATGGTATGGTATATGGTATGGTATATGGTATGGTATATGGTATGGTATGGTATATGGTATGGTATGGTATGGTATGGTATATGGTATGGTATGGTATATGGTATGGTATGGTATGGTATGATATAAAAGTACCGTAATACAGAAAATGCCAGAACATTTAAGGACCCTAGATTACAACTAAAAACACGTGCACATGGTATGTCAGTCAGTTTGTAATAAATGAAACTAGTTTGTGTGTTAGGCATGACAAGCAGTGATAACAGGTGTGTGATGCTCTATTGTTTTAGAGCTAGATGAAAGAAAAATGCAGTGCAGTTTCCTTGGCTTGTACCAAAAGCACTGTTTTAATAAAGATTGGTCTTCTAAACCAGTAGAATGGCATTGCATGCATTGCAGCATGTTCTTATATTTAGATCTATGTACGGAACGGGACGGACAGGCTTGGCAGTGTCTGCACTTGACGAAAAAAGGCAACACAAGGCGAGACGGTACTTATTTCTTCAAGCCATGAAAGCAAAGCTGGAAGTCTTGGCTCTGGTCCTGGGATTCATAGGCCTGTTTGGGACTATTACTGTTACTGCACTGCCCACCTGGAAGGTGTCCGCTTTCATTGGGGCCAACCTCATTGTTATGGAGGAACTCTGGGAAGGCCTGTGGATGACTTGCTACAGGCAGATTGACATCAACATGCAGTGCAAGGTCTACGACTCACTGCTGATTCTCCCTGCAGAGCTGCAAGCTGCCAGGGGCCTTATGTGTGCTTCAATAGCCCTGGTTTTCGTCTCTTTGGTTGTCACATTTTTGGGGATCAAGAGGACCAACTGGTGTGGTGACAATATGAGAAGCAAAAATATTACTCTGGCCATAGCGGGAAGTTTGTATCTGATCTCCTTTTTGACCACACTCATCCCCGTTAGTTGGGTGAGTCATTCAATCATCAGCCAGTTCTATAACGTATTAGTTCATGAAGCTCAGAAACGTGAGCTTGGACGGGCTCTCTACATCGGCTGGGCAACTTCTGGCATTTTGCTGACCACTGGAATCATCCTCCTGGTCAGATACGACAAACGTAGACAAGAGGAGGAACAGCTCTACAATCAAGTCTATCTTATGGAAGAAAAGAACGTTCCAAAACAGGACAACGTCTACCATCCGAAAACAGAATCCAGCCTGTACAAGCAGAAAGAATATGTTTAAATAACTGTACTGTGTTACCAGCGATTGCCTCTGAAAACCTAAAGATGCTGCATAAGCTAATCACAAGTTAATCTGGGTAATACTCTTGCAATAACTGTTTTACTGACTCCTGTACTATTTGTAATAAGAATGTCTTATTTCTCAGTTGTTTTTCAGGTTCAATCCAAATTATTATAGTTAGTTATTATAGTATGTGCACAATAAGTATTTATTTATTGATGATGTCAGTGTTTTTACATGAAGGCAAAATTTATTTGGTTTGGCCCTGACCCTTTTTTTATTATTATTATTATTTTTTTGCTTATTTCTGTGATTTTGTTCTGGTATAATTTTACAAACTATTCACATCAATCAAATAAATTTATTGTATATAGTTTTACAATTAACAACATACTGTTAATAGACTGACTATTGCATAATTATATATATTGTTTGCACAAAAGGCTGTTTATACAGTTGTACAGTATTTCTACACTTTTACCGCCCAAACTAATTTATATTAAACCAACTCAACAAAGTACTCCAGACACCACTGTTGTTTTTTTGCTGTTTGTTTTCGCAAATAAAATGTCATGCCCAACAATAAAATGTAATGTTGTTGACTTATTATATGCAACTACACGCAGCTGTCATGAGGAAGAGGTTATAGAAACGCTTCAGTATGGCAGCAACAAAACCAGTCCTCCTCCAGTTTCTGCTTTTAACACCTACTGATCAACTTACTTCAGACATCAGCTGCGAGCATCAGCTTTCAGCTTGTAAACAACAGATGCACTACCTGCATTTTGTGTCTAAAAATACAACAATTTTAGACAGTGTGTTTGTGTTAAAAAATAGTGTGTACCAAAAATTAGCCATTCATTTCATTCTTACGCTAAAATAGACCCATTATGACGACAACATTGTTTTTCCATCCTGTTGTAGTTCTAAAACACATTCGATTATTTACTTGATAGAAAAATAATAGCATTCTGCAGTTAAGTAAATAGCTATATTAAAGCTATATGAATTAGCTATATTAATATTTATATTATATTAAAAAATATATTAAAAAATCTGTATTTCTCTCTTATGTTTGTCTATTGTTGATTGTTTAAGGAAATTTCTACTGTTATTGTTGTCATCATTCTTTAGTTTGTAGCAGGTCGCTCTTGTAAATGAGTCCTCGAGGCTCAAGAGATTAACCTGACGAAATAAAGAAAAGAAACAGCTGACATTATTTAGTAATATTATTATTATTTTTTTATTAAAAAGGTGGTTGAGTTCCAAATCCAAAAACTGATAATAGTACGGTAACTGTTTCATTTACATACAAAACAATCAGCACTCCTTGGTTTATCAACATTTTTCTGAAAGCAGTAGAGCAGAATAACCAGTACTGTCACATGCAGAGAGGATGTGGAAGCCAGAACTGGTTTTGAATCATTAGCATATTTTTGTGGGTGTATAAGTTTCTTTGCTTGTTCTTTTCTTCAGACTTGTTTCTCAGGCTGTAGGAGTGCAGCCGAACAGCACATCTTCGGCCCTCCGTGTTGGCAGGGATGGCCACATACACAGCTTACAGTGGCTATACCAAGCCACCGATGTCTTATGCTGGATCTTACTATGACGGAAGGCAACCTCAGACCTATGATGGACGGCAACCTCAGACCTACTACACAGACTACCAAGACTCTGTGGATGAAGAAAAAAAGAAACTTGAGAAAGAAAAACGTAAAAATGCAATCTGGTGCGAGGTTGTGGCTCTCATCATCGGCTTCCTCGGACTGATCGGAGTGGCAGCAGTGACAGGCTTGCCTATGTGGAAGGTAACGGCTTTCATTCAAGAAAACATCATTGTGATGGAGGTCCGCTGGGAAGGTTTGTGGATGAACTGCTACAGACAAGCCAACATCCGGATGCAGTGCAAAGTGTACGATTCCCTGCTGTACCTGCCGCCAGAACTCCAAGCTTCTAGGGGACTGATGTGCGCCTCTGTGGCTCTGACGTCCTTTGCACTCGTTGTAACGGCAGTGGGCATGAAGTGCACCAAAGTCGTTGACCGTCGTCCTCGGACAAAGCACATTGTTCTCGTGACTGGAGGAGTCCTCTTTCTCATGGGATGCGTTACCACCTTGATCCCCGTGTCCTGGACTGGCCATGTTATCATCAGGGACTTCTACAACCCACTTCTGATCGACGCCCAGCGCAGGGAGCTCGGAGAGGCTCTGTACATCGGTTGGATGACTTCTGCTCTGCTTTTTGCGTCTGGAATCATTCTCCTGTGCCGCCATGCTCCTCGCACCCAGATTCCAGATGACAGAGTCATGTATACTAACGGAAGCCTCTACCAACCTCCTAACACGTACCAGCCGTACACCTATCAACCAGGATACACCTATCAACCTCCGTACTCTGAACCTCCACCAGGATCTGTAATATACACACCAACTCAATACTAGGCAACTGTTTGGACTTGATTTTTAAACGTGTCAAGTTTAGGCTCAGATGCTAAGAAGACTCAAGTAACTGACACCATCAGGCGATGATTAGAAATGGCTTGATGTTTTATTGCTTTCTTAAAGAAGGCCAAGTGTTTTGTTGAGATAGACATGTTGAATATGTTTGTGTTTTAATCATGAGGAACTGTGTTAATTTTCCATTGTCCTTTTTTTCATTATATAAATGCATATTTTCAATCCTTAACAATACAAAAGCATGTACGGTAATTGTGACCGTGACTTTAAAACTACTTTTGATGTTTGTCTTTTGACCACATATTTTGCACAAGATTGTACTGTACATTAAATCTATCCAGACCACTACGATTTCTGTTTACTTTTAAACATCGGTAATGGATGGACGTACTTTTTCAAAAACACTCACCAAAATGTGATCTCATTTGGTGTTTCAAATTAAAATGAGTGATAAAAGAGGTTTGAGATTTTTATTTGAGTTTCAATATTTCACATCTGGCACAAAAAATAAAATAAAATAAAATATGCTTGTTTGGGATTTTAAAGTTTCTATCGAAACTCCACCAAACTTCACTCAGGTGGAAGTTATGTTATCTGCACTCTTGTTACCTGAAATGTGACTAAACTGGTGAAACCAGTAAAACCATCTTCACCCATAAAGTCACACAGAGGCCTCTTGCAGCCAAAGCTGCAACTTACAGTTTTAAATAAAAACTGATGCAAAAGATGTTATTGCTTCCATCAATTCAAGCCTAAATTATAGCAGAAGAAAGCAGAAATAACACATATTTACTGAATTAGGTTCAAATAAGCAGAAATACCCACAAAGTTTAGGAAATCAGTTTAAAAAAATGAAATGAACTAAAAACATCTAAAAAGTATCTGAAAAGGCCGAAAGAAATTTAACCTACGAGATGGAAGTGGAAAGAGCTTTGAAATGAACTAAAGAATGTGGAATTAGATGAAAAAGCTAATATGTGCATAACAGTTAAATAGTAGATGAAATAACAGAAATGGCTGAAATTAGCTGAAAAAAGCTGAAAGAAGCATAACAAATTGAAATTAGCAAAAATAAATAAATTAGCCCACTTACCAAGAAAACTTGAATTTATCTGAAAACAGCTGAAATTAGCAAAAACGTTTCTAAAAAGGTAGCTGAAAAGTTAAAGCACACTTAAATTATAAGAAAACAGAAGGAACACGTTAGCCAAATTAGGCTGAAAAAAGAAGAAATTAACACAACATGTATAAATTATCTGAAAAAAGCTCAAATTTGAAGAAAAAATAATTGCTGAAAAGTAGCTAAAAATAAAAAAGAAGCTGAAAGTACCAGAAGGAAGTGGAGAGAGCACATTTTTGCTGAATTAGGCTGAAAAAAGTTTGAATGAGTGCAAAAAATGTTGAATTAGCTGAAAAAGCCTAAATTAGTATTTAAAAAAGGCTAGTAGCTAAAATAAAAGCAGAAACTGAGAAACTTGCATAAATAAGCTGAAAGGAGCATAACAAGCTGAAGTTAGAAGAAGCACAAAAATGTTATAGTTTGCAGAAAAAATCTGAAAGGATCACAAAACTGCTGAAAAACAGCTGAAACTAGGTGAAAATATCTTCATCTTCATCTTCATCTCTTTTTTCTTTTTTTCTTTTTTGCACAAGGAAGCTGAAAGAAGCTGAACCAGAACAGAATGTGAAAGGAACAGTAAAAGATTGTAATCAGATGTACAGATCTGAAGGATGTAAAATGAGCTAAATTCTTTTTCTACGAGGAAAAAAATTACAGAAAAGGCTAAATATTTCATAAAGCTAAAGTTGCACCAATATCAAAAGTAATAGCAGGATTGAAAGAGCTGAAGATTTTGATTCATGATTTGCTGAAATATCTTCAAAACTGTGGGACGAGAAACGCGCCAAAAATGTACGGAATAAAAATGAATCACATTCACAATAATGTGAATGCTTCATAAACATTCACACAAATAGTTCTTCAGTAAGTTAATTTGGATGCTGCTTTGTGAAATGAGGATTAATATTTCCATAACCGTCATTTTACCTTGTAGCACAGCTACAAAACTAGTGGATAATTTAAAATTTGAAGTAAAAAGGAGTGAGCAAATAACTGATTGACATCTAAACAATCTGCAGGATTTACAAGTAAAATGTTAATATGTGTCTAAACGTGATGTTAATATTTTACAGCAGAAATTTTTTTCTTTCTTAAAGCTTCCTAGTAAACTTGGATCTGAGAATGTAAATTGAAACCTCTGAATAAACAAAGTGGTTAACAGAAGCGCCTGGGGTTGGGTTTGCACAGGGAAAAGAAAAAAAGCTCTAGAGGATTAAGTTTCCTAGCAACTGTTTGAAATTCCCACCCCTTCCCATAAGGTTGTAACATCCACAGGGAAGAGGCTGCACAGGTGAACATTAACCTTCTCACCTGGATGAAAAACTGCTGCAGAAGAGAAACCTTTGCTTCAAGCCACAGCTGCATTGACCTGAACCACCGCTGTACCTTTGATGAGTGAACGAAGACAGGATGGCCAAATCAGCACTGGAGATAGTGGCTCTTGTATTGTCCCTCATTGGACTGATTGGGGCAGCTGCAAGCACCGGCATGCCGATGTGGCGAGTCACCGCTTTCATTGGAGAGAACATCATCGTCATGGAGATTCGCTACGAGGGTTTGTGGATGAACTGCTACCGGCAAGCCAACATAAGGATGCAGTGTAAGGTCTATGACTCTCTCCTGGCCCTCTCGCCTGACCTGCAGGCAGCGAGAGGGTTGATGTGCGCCTCTGTGGCTCTGGGAGGCATCGGCTTGCTCGTCAGTATGATCGGGATGCAGTGCACGTCATGCATCGTGAACAACGACCGAGCTAAGCGAGTGATTCTGATTATCGCAGGATGCTTGATTCTAATGGCCTGCGTCTGCGTCCTCATTCCTGTGTCCTGGACTGGCCATGTCATCATCACGGACTTCTACAACCCCCTGCTGATTGACGCCCAACGCAGGGAGCTTGGAGAAGCTCTCTACATTGGCTGGGTGGCCTCGGCTTTCTTGTTTGCTGGAGGATGCGTGTTTACCTGTTGCAATATACAGGAAGAAGACAAAGAACCGGAGAGGTACATGTACTCCAAAAATTCAGACTACAGTGTTTATACCCCACAGCCTTTACAGCATGCACAGCCTCTACAGCCTCAACAGCTGGTGCTGATTCCTCGACCAGAACCTCATCCAGTCCTGTCAAGACATCCATCCATTGCTTACAGCTACTCCTCCAGATACCCCTCCAGATACCCCTCTGTTCGCAGTGGCGGGGTCGCTTATCTATAAAAATTGTCAGTAATGGTCATCATATGCAAAAAAGTTTCACATTTTCCGTTTGTGTTGCCGCTGGACTGCATGTTCACCGTTCATGTTCATGAGAGTAAATATCTCTTTAAAGTGGACCAATTATTGGTCCTATAAATTTTTATGCTATGTCTGTGGGCTATCCAGACCATGTTCATTCAATTTAATGCACAAAATAATTCTTAGATAATAAAATATCCCCTTTATAGTTCTGCCTTTTCTGACTTCCGTTCTGAACGAGCTGTTTATGATAAGGCCACGCCCTTCAAAAATCTGTTTACATTAACTCCGCCCTCCAAAGGGGACCCTGAGTCAGACCCAGAGGCAGACGCCATTTTGGGCAGGGCAAATGAGGCGCTGACGCGTCGCGTAGGCCGCTGAGAAACATCCATAAGTTCACCCTCCATGTTAAAAACTCTTCGTCTGACTCTTCGAAAACAAGCAATAAGGCTGCAGAGTAACACACTGGCTGCTAACTGCTATACACGCTCTCTCTAGCGGGGACCGCTTTTTTTGACGGACCACATCCGGCGCTGAACGGATATGGTCCGTGAGCAGTCGTCCGGTTGATTTAAGAGCCCGTAAATAAGTTTTTTCGTTTTTACTGATAGATAATTAGTTATTAGCGGTACTGCATTTTAACAACAACGAAACATCGAACTCTGAGATGAACTCAGGAAAAACAACCGTGACGTCTTTTATACTGAAGTGGGTGGAGCATCACCAGGGGTTGCTAGGTGAGGGGCTGGACTCAGGTTGGGGTGGGTTGTCCTACGGCTTGTGACATCACAAGCGCCAGGATTTGAAAACGAGACATTTATATCACTGAAAAATAAATATACTGTAAATATACCACTGGGTGCATTTTTTTGGCCCTAGGACTGTTTTTTAAAGAAGTACATAACCAAAGTTGAGTAAAAAAAACATTAAAAAGTGAATTTTGCATCTTTGGTCCCCTTTAAAAATGGCACTTTTAAAAAAATAAATTTGAATTACTTTTATTTTGTCAATGTCAATATTCTGATATCTTAATCCCAACCTTCTGTATGATTACCGGTACAAGGTAAACAGAATGAGCTGAAAACAATCACATTTTATTCTGTATACTGTATATAAGAAAGTAAATGCTAATCAAAGTTTATACTTGAAAGAATTAATATTGTAAATTTGTGTATTGTCTACATCTGTCATGCATTTTTAACTCTCTTGGTAATTTTGGTGCAAGTGTTTACTTTAATTCTAAAGACAGTGTTGTTGTTGTTTTTTAAGCTAACTGTATGTTACTAGAATAAATTAGATTCAAACATTTCAAAATTTTTAAGACTAAATGTATTAGATTACCTCAGATATCAGCATTTAATCATTACAGGTAATTGTATAAAGTTTAATTTGTGAGTCATGATTTAGAGCCAGGAGTGCCTGATTAAAAACTTGCAAAAATGAGACAATAATAAAAATACAGCATGTTTTCATTTGAAAACACCCCTTGTTATGGGTGTGGTCCTCACAGACTCCAGGAACAGGCAGGGTCATGTGATCTGATCATGTGATCCACATTTGCAAGTTGTTTTGAATCAAAATGCAAAGAGTTAAGACCTAAATATTTAATGTATGTTTTTATTCCTGATCCATATGTTTAACAACAATAACAATAACAATAATAAATTAGTTTATGTGAGCAAATTTTTTTTAATTTATTTATTTTTTATTTTTTTTTTACAAATTTTAAATAAACGCAATAATCTAAAATAAATAAATGAATAAAAAATACAAACTCTATGTACATGTAGCTTTTTGTTTTTGTTTTGATGCGGACAAACATAATGATGTAGCTTTTGTCTTTAATGTTGATTAAGATTAAATGTATCTACCGGTATGTTTCAGTGTAAAAGTTAACGTTTCAACAAAAACAACTACAGTATATGTAATGTGTACTCACCAAAATACAAAAAGGTTATGATAATAAACATTTACAGCTGGTATATTAGGAAATTCATTGCACTTTGTGTGATGTGAACTCTCTCCTAAGCTCATCTCTGCTCCCATGTGGATAATGCACAAAACTGTAGGAGCTTTGCAATCCTACTCTGTGTAAATTACTGTACATGTATTTATTTTATATCTTGTATAGTTACAGAAAATAAAAACTACTGATGTTACAAAAAAGGAGAAAGAAACGTGGAGCTCTGAGTTTGTGATCTGATATAAACTTGCCTTTTGTGTTTACTGTTGAAGAATGTGATGTCAGATGAAATACCGCCATTCCCTGACGAACCATAAACACAAAACAAGCAGATCCTTTTTACCAGAGTGCCTCTGAGCCAACCAGGTGCTGGCAAAAAAAATAAAAATTCCCATAACAAACTGCTTCTGACAGCAAACAAACTCAGAGAGGAGCCCTTCATCGCACTGGACACACAACTAATTCAAGTTTTCTTTGAAACTTGCTAAAGATCAGGATTTTATTTTATTTTTTCTGAAAGAGAACTAATATAATTTCGGAACTTGATCACAGAACTTTTGGATACCGAACAATGATTCAAGGGGTTTCTGAGATCGCTGCAATGTGCGTTGGTGTGATGGGGCTGATCGGTGCGGCAGCCACAACGGGCATGCCCATGTGGAAGGTGACGGCTTTCATCGGAGAGAACATTGTTGTGATGGAAACTCGCTGGGAAGGCTTGTGGATGAACTGCTTCAGACAGGCCAGTATCAGGATGCAGTGCAAGGTGTATGACTCCCTGTTGTACCTGCCTTCTGAGCTGCAGGCTGCCAGGGGTCTGATGTGCTGCTCTGTGGCCTTGTCGGGCTTGGGCCTCTTGGTGGCTTTGGCAGGACTGAAATGCATATCCTGCTTTCAAGGTAACAAATGGACCAAAACTATTATCCTCTTGGTTGCAGGAGCTATGCAGTTACTGGCCTGTATCTGTGTCTTCATACCTGTATCGTGGACTGCTCATGTCATCATAAGAGATTTTTACAACCCTTTGCTGATTGACGCCCAGAGGAGAGAGCTAGGAGAGGCTCTCTATATTGGCTGGGTGACTGGTGCTCTCCTGTTTGCGTCAGCGTTGTTGTTTCTCTGCCGACGCATGCCCAAAGACAAAGGCTATTTGGATGTTTATCGCCCTCTTAAATTACTCAACTACAAACCAACATCCAGCGGACCGGGTCTGACAAGTTATCATCCCATCTCAAGTATTCCCAGCATCCAGCCAACTGGACACCAGAATCTTCCACAGAACAATAACGTCTTCGCTGGACAACAACTTGCAATGCCGCTGCAAAACGTTCCATATGTAATGACAAGCAATGCGATCAATCCGTCCATTATTTACAGCACTGTTCCTCCGGAAAATTCATCTTTGATCTATCAAGGCAACCTTGCCCATCATTCGTCAGTCAGGAGCTCTAACCACGCTGGGAGCATATACACGCCAGGCAACTCGCTGTACATGACCCAACACACCACTCCATATCCAACAACGTACACTGGAAATCCCACTGCATCCTACCAGTCTGGCTTTCATCCCAACCCACAAACTCCCATTTTTGTAACATATGAAGACTCATTAAAGCACCCAGAGTCTTACAGCGGGAGCAGCAGAGGGATATACATCTGAAGAAAGTGGAACTGGTCTCCAACTTGTGATTCAATTTCATCAGCAGTCACATGAAGTGTCGCTGGGCGAGACACTGAACCCCTCACTGCCTCCGATGTGTGTCCCATCGCTGTATGAATGTGATCTAAAACACAGATTATTCTTTATAAAGATATAATAGAGTGCTGTATGAATGGGTAAATGAGGGCACAGATTGTAAAGCTCTGTGAGTATCTTGATAAGATAGAAAGGAGCTATAGTCCATTTACCATTTTCCATACAAACATTACCGATACGTTTATTTTGTTCTGTCACAACAAGTTTTAAGATGAAATTACTGTTAAAGATAAATTGAACCTTTTTGCATCTTGTAGATAATATGGGATGTGTTCGGTACAAACAAAATATCTGTTGTTAGTGGAAATAATGGTGAGTAAAGTTTTTTTTTTTCATGTAACCCTGGTATGGGGTTACTTCTCCGAAATGTGGAAAATTACATATTTGTCATAGATTTTGCACAGCACTGTTTTTATTTTATTCTGTGTTTCACATGTGTTTTGTGTGAACATATCATTGACTTGGTAAACCGTTTGATTATCACTGAATGTCTTATTAATACTTTATTTGTATAGCATAGTATTATTTAACATCAAATCAATATATTGCTTTTCCACTTTCTTTTTGTTATCAATGTTTTTTTAGTTTGTAGGTTTATCTATAATAAAAAAAAGAACTTTGATGAGTAAATTTAGATTTGCATTATTTTTTCTATAGCCTTTGTTTGCCGTCTTTTCCCTTAGAATAGGTAATAATTTAAAAAAAAGGTGATAGTTTAAGAGTTTGAATAGAAAACACATATTAAATAAATGAAACAAACAAGCCAAAAATGTTGGATTGT
>JBBPBX010024682.1:21968-39485 GCA_038048925.1 Garcialebias charrua
AACTGCCAATCAAACAGAAATCTTATCACATATATAAATGCTGTATAGCCTATATATATATTTAAAAAAACAAATCTCAAAACTTAAACGAGATCCCCTTTTTGTTGCGCTGTCCTTTTCAGAGCATTACATCATTGTCTGCTCAGATAAATGAACTCACATTCAACTCACTGAAAGTGCACGTGTGGTGCGTGACAGACAGCGGGGTGAATGAATCAATTAAGGAGTGAGACTAATAAAATGGTGATGAAGGATGTATACCTGCAATCACAGTGGGCGACCGTTGCCCTCCTTCAGGTTTGATCCACATCTCCAGAGTGAAATTGCTCCTGGGGATCTCCACGCCGGGCTTGAGCCGGAGCTGGTCCCCCCTGCCGGTGAAGTAGACCGCTCTGCCCCGGTGCGCGGAGCTCTCCTCCGCGTGAGAGGAGCGCCGACGCTGGCGGAGCACCCGGCGCTCGGAGCCGGGCAAGGAGCGCTTGCCCCGGGGCAGACGTGTGGCGCACGCCCCCGGGACGGTGGCTCTCGCCTCCCGGAGGCGCACCAGCTCCCTCTTGGATCTCCCCTTGCTCCGGACTGTCCCGCACTCTGATCCAAAACACAGGATGAGGAGAAGCACCAGGCAGGACACCCAGGGTGATGTCCAAACTTTCATCTTTCGGGAAGAAGAAAATTGCTCCAATATATTTATTTAAAATGTGAGGAAAATGAAAAATAAAAATAAAAAGTGATCAACTAAAACAGAATATGTCCAAAAAAAATGTTCTTCTCGTTGGGTCCTCTTGAGTTTGTCCTTCAGTCTTTTTACAGCAGCAGGATGTCAAACGGTATAAACTGTCTAAATAAACCCATAAAGCTATGCTGTCCCCCCCACCCCCCACCCCCTCTTTATATTGCTAAGCCACGACCCCCTCTCTTAAGCAAAACTGGAGACATTCAGGGGACACAGGAGTATAATTTCATTCATATATATGTTCCACGGTGCCTTTTCAGTGGGTCCCATTTAGCCAAAGGGATGATGACTAATAACTAATCAATCAAGAGTGGGGGTCCGGACGATGCCCCCCCCACTTTCAGTCTCTGTGGGCAGTCTAGGAGTTACTCGCAGAAATCCACAGTTGTCCGCCAACCTCTTGTCACACCTTTTCGTTGCTTCCTCATCCAACTAGTGAAGCAGCACCAGAAATGGCACGCAGCCTAATAAATCCCACAGGAAAGCGACCTGTCATCTTTATTACAGAGACAACTTGTGGTCCAGAAGGAAATCCAAAAAAAAAAAAAAAGTTCTCCTTTGAGCCTGTGTGCGGTTGAAAGAGTCGAAGAAGAAAAAAAACAACAACAAACAAAACAAACAAAACAAAACAAAAAGTTGAACTGCACTGTGATGGGTGCTGATGCGCACGAGAGAGACAGAGAGCTGTGGTCCTCTGACTGCCTGAAGCAGAGAGCTGCTCCTGAAGCAGAGAGCTGCTCCTGGAGGAGTCGGGAGCTCTCCGTCCGCCTCACACACACACACACACACACGCACGCGCACACACGCAGCTAAAAGTCTTTGGAAGAACAAGTCATGTTTCAAATGTTCCGGGACTTGTGTGTGTGTGTGTGTTGATAGTGGGGAGTCACACAGGTAGGCTGCTCTCTCTGTGGTCCACACTGCTAGGATGGTGTTTACAGGCTGGAAGGCGTGCACGCGTCCCTCTAGTGGTAAACACTTCAAACAATCACAAGTCCCACATGCCAGGGTCCTCAGTCTGCAGAGGGATTGGGCTGTCACAAATGTCTAAATGTTAATATGCTGATTCAGCAGTTTCCTGTTTGCTTAACCCTTAGATGCATAAGTGGGGTCAAAAATGACCCCGAGGGTTGTTATTCTTCAAAATCTCTGAAACTAAAAGTTTTTACTCTTCCATATTCCAGGTATTCGTCATAAAACATGTTTGTGACTTCAAGCCATTTGAATTTTTTTTAAATGTTTTTATACATTTTCAGAAATTGCAGTTTTTGTGTCACTACTCCAGTTTTGCATGAGTGGGATCAAAAATTACCCCATTTCCTATAGAATCTCAAGAGTTTGCTTTGGGAACCTTTGATTCTTACCAACTGTGACTGTCAAGATACATTTTCTGTCTCATTTACACATGTGATACCTGCAGTCTCACCACTAGGATGTCAGTTTGACACAGCAGCATACATGTAATATCTTCATTTACCAACTCCATGACTTTACTGATAGAATATCCTGTTGGTCAACATAGACACTCTTAGCTATACAAAATAATGTTAGTACTTAAAGCTGCACTATGTAACTTTGTAGTGCAGTCTGTAACTTTTCTAACAATATATTTTAAACATATTTCTTCACTCTGTCACTATCTACTGACAGACTGGTGTTAGACAAAGTAATCTCTGAAAAAAACTATAGTCCCCTTGCTTCTCTATCAGCATTTATAAAAACACTAAAAACACAGAGTGACCCGCCGTTAACCAGCCAATAAAAACAGAGCTTGTAACCAGCCAATAAAAACAGAGCTTGAATTTGAATCAGCCAATAAAAACAGAGCTTGAATTTGAATTTCAGCAGAGCAAGGGAGACAGAGCCATATATGGCTCTGAGGGGGAGGGATCAAAATGCTTTGCCTGTTGAAAATATTTCTAAGTTCTGTGCTCTACAGAAAGTTACACATAGCACCTTTAAGCTAGCTAACATTACACTAGCTTAGTAAGCCAGCTGATATTACTGGATTTGTTGGGTCGAAACTCACTGTATTCATAATTCCTTGTAACAAATGAAAACCTGTTGGATAACCTATTATATATTATTATATATTTTATATTATATACATATTATTTTAAAAATCTGTATGCCTCTTTTATGATTGTCTATTGTTGTTACTGTTGTCCATTGTTGTCATAGTCCTTTGTTGAAACCAGGTCTCATGCCAGCCTTTGCTCCTTCTCTTTCCCTTTTTAAGTGCACTTTAAAACAACACACATCAACAGCACATTTGGGGACGGGGGTGTATGTGTCGGGGTCTAGGTTTGTTAATTATTATTATTTTATTTATTTTTTTCTCTTTCTGACCCCCTGGTTCTCTGGCGACTATTCTGGGGGTGGGGTCCGGTAAGGTGACGGGTGGTCGGGTGTTGCCTTGGACTTTGGGGGGTTCGGGGCCTGGGGGATCGCCGTGGGCAGGGCTGGCATTGCACTCCCCCTGGGGCTGCTTGAGCTCGGGTGTCCTGTCCTGTCGGCGGGGCGCGGGTTGGGCAGAATCTTGGATGTCTGCTACTCTCCACCCCAGAATGAATGGGGCTACCTCCTGGGTTTGGATGTGGGCTGCCCCATGTAGGGGGCAGGTACATGTCTTGGACCTGGGGGGTATAGAGTGTGTATCGGGATTATGAATGGAACGTGTCGTTATTGTTTGTCTTTCTGTGAGTGAGGGTGAGGATGAGGGTGGGTCTGAATGAGTGTGTCTGTGTATGAATGTTTGTCAGGCTGGGACTTGGGCTGCCCCCTCTCTGATACATCTGAGGCTACTCAGTGTCGCGCTCCTGCCGCGTGGCCCCCTGGTGGGTGTTCCTTTGCCTGCGGGCGTGCTTGGGGCCCTCACTGTCTGGGGTTGGGCGCTTGGGCGTATGTCGGCTCGGCCTGGTGGCTGCCTGGTGGGGCTCGGGTCTTCTGGTCCTGTCGGGTCTGGGCCTGAGGGGTGGGCGTCCCCGGTGCCCGGGCCTCGGTGACCGGCCCTGGGGCTACGTTGGTGCAGCGGGCTCCGGCGGGGGCCTGTGAATTTGTCGCTGTTGACCCCGGGGGGTCATTGTGTGTAGTCACTGGTGGGGCTTCTCCTGTTCTCCCCTTTGGTCGGATCTGGGGAGTTGGTGAGTGGCTCGTCCTGTTCGGGTGGCCCTGGGGACTCTGGGCTCGGGGTCCTTCTTGGGGTCTTGGGCTCTGGTTGCCCCTTTGCCTGCCTCGGGCCTTGGGGGGGGCGGATCTCTGATGCCTCACGGTTGCTATTGAATGTTCTATTGGAGGAAACTTTTTCACTTATGCATGCTCACAACCACACGCAAATGGATGCAGGGATGTATATGTAGATATATGCAGATATATACATCAAATGTAGAACCACTAGACTGAGGAACAGCTTCTACCCTGAGGCTGTTAGACTCATGAATAAATAAATAATAAGAATAAACACTGCAAAATATCACATCATGCTGATGCTGATCTGTTTTCTTGTTGCTGTGTTCATCTGTGACCATCTGCTCATACAGACTCATGTTCGTGCTGCTGTTTATAATGATGTTTTTCCACTACATTAGGGCTTAGTGTATTACTAGTTGATGTTTCTCTTAGTTAATTCTAGATGTTATTACTGTTTTTCTCTTGCATTTGTTGTTGGATGTAACTGGGACCCCGTGTACATAATCTCGTTTTCATCACATGTACCACATGCGGTGCAAATGACAATAAAGACTCTCTGACTCTCTGACTCTGATATGTAGATGGGTATATGAATGAATATGAATGTATATGTATGTATACTGTATATATATTTGTAGGTATGGTATGTATATTTATGGAAATCTACTGTAAGGTCATAAATGTTATTAGTCTTTATGCATGTGTTGCTGTGTTCTGTCATGTACTTTGCAGGATTGCAGACGGAGGTTGGGTGTGTTTGCCTTGTGCTTTTTTGTGGATAATTGTTGTTTTTTTGTCTTACTTTCTGTCTTTCCTTTCCTTTCTCTCTATTATAAAAAAAATTCATATCGGAGTGAGAGGATGGCTGTAAGGTGAGAAGGGAGGCCATCTATAAAAGGGAAAAATAATAATAATAATAAAAATTTAAAAAAAGAAACCAGGTCTCATGTTTGTCTGTTTTATGTTTTCTCATCTAAACTATCATGGCTATTTGGAGGACAGCGATACCCGAAGACCTTGCTTGAGATATGATCCTGAACGGATGGGATGAAGAGCCCATCAGTGGTACTGACTCGGGATCTGGCATCTTGAATGTAGAGGATACAGATTATTGTCCACCTGGACATGTCCGGCTGTCTGGAAACCAACCTGCCTCTGCTGAACAAGATCAGTCAGACACGGAGGAGTCCTCTGAGACCTCCGAAGAGGGAATGGATGTTGTGTCCAACAGAATGAGCCACAAGGGCTCTTACTAGTTAGAGTTATCTCCCACTCAGGCTAAAACACCAAGCCACAATTTACTGAGAAGTCGGTCAGGGCCTGCACCTGGGTTTAGCACCATCTCTCAATAGATGCATGAAAGCTGTTTATCACTGATAGTACTATAAATTAGAAGGGCAGCACGGTGGCACAACTGATAGAGCTGCTGCCTCTCAGCGAGCAGGTGCCTGGTTAAAATCCCGGTCCGGGGGCCTTCCTAGGTGGAGTTTGCATGTTCTCTCCTTGCATGCGTGGGTTTCCTCCGGGTACTCCAGTTTCCTCCCACAAATCAAAAACATGTATGTTAGTCTGATTGGTAACTCTGAATTGTCCCTAGGTGTGAGTGAGAGAGTGAATGGTTGTTTGTCTCTATATGTGGCTCTGTGATGGACTTGCGACCCGTCCAGGGTGTACCCCGTCCCTCGCACAGTGATTGCTGGACATGGGCACTGGCGACTCCCGTGATCCAAAAATGGAAGAAGCGGGTAAAAGATAATGGATGGATAGTATATTAGAAGAGGTGTTGACATGAACAAACATGGAGGGAAGAAGAGTCGCAACAAGCAGAGGAAAAGAGTGGAAAAATCTAACCAAACAGGAGCTCATGGCCTTCATTGGAGTGACCATTCTTGCAGGAAGTGAGAAGAACTGGAATGTACCAATGTGTGTGCTCTTTGGGAGTCTTCTACTACACAACCCAAGGTACCCTGAACCTACCAACCGACATCACTGAAGCAACTGTAAGATGTGGAGTGACAAAAGTTGCAAACAAGTAACAGGAGAGAGACACAGAGAGCCAACAGAAGAGAAAGAGGTGCCAGATGTGTCCAAGAAACAAAAATAGCAAAGCCACCAATTGGTGCAGGAAATGCAGTACTACAGTGTGCAATGGTCACAGCCAAAAGCAAATAGTTTGTGACAACTGCACACAGTGAATAGAGAAAATATGTTTGTGTGGGCACATGTGAGTGTACAGTGTTCTGGTTGTATGTTCATTCTCTTTTTTGTCCTTCAGACAGATGGACATTCTAGCAATCATTTTTGAAAATTTTTTATGTTATTTTGTGTGAAAAAATGTTATAAAAAGTTATGAATAACCATATTAAATGTCAAATCAGTTTTTTGTTGACCCAAATACAATAAATATAACTGCCTTTAACCAAAATTAAAGCTCCCCTGACATCATCTTTTAACTTTCCATAAAATGGCACAACATATATATATATTAAGATTGACCTCTGATCGTTTTTGCTAAAACAATGTGAAATGAATGAAAATTCCTCTCAAAAACAGTTTAAAATTAGCGCCTTTTTTTTCACACGATAAATACGGGGTTTCCCGTCGCGCGATTATGACGTCACTTCCAGACTCGTGTCAACTGCGCACCTTGTTTACAATGGACAAGATACAAACGCGATCCGTCCAATTTAGCCATTTAAAACTTTATATTTGAGCGGTTTGTCTTCAGAGAAGCCAAAGTTATTTCCAGTAAACAGCAGGTTATAATTTTTTTTCAGCTCCTGCTGGTTTTTGGAGACTTTTCACTTCAGGAAGTGCAGCTCTGTGAGGACTTACACAGCAGCTGATAGTTGAGAGTCAGAAGGAATTCTACATGTAAATAGTTTTCACAGCACTGAAATGGTAATATATTAGTTAATGTTTCTAATAATTATTCAACATTAATTTATAGTTTAAAAAATTAGTCCCTTTTAAAATATCTGTTAAATATTTATATTATTCTTTTATTTTATTTTGTTTGTGTTTTCAGGTTTCCAGGTCTCCAGTCCATCACCTGAGGCTCTTCCTGTTGAACCACTAGTAACCCAGACTTTCACATCACAGCAGGTAAGATTGCATCAACAAAAAGAATAGTACTCAACAATATTCTTTGATGTAAATCTGTTGATTTTCTGTGGTTCTGATGAGGGAAGTGACAAAGTGGATGCAGCATTCAGCCCATAATGGACCCAGATGTCCCCTGCGTCCAGACCTACAACACCTGGACATCCAGGAGCGTGCACGAGGAGGTGGTGGAGTCTGAAGAAGTGTACAAGCAGCAGGATGAGGAGAAACTAGACAGATGTCCCCTGCGTCCAGACCTACAACACCTGGACAGGAGGGTGGACGAGGAGGTGTTGGAGTCATTTTTACAGAGCTGATGAAGTCAAACACCACTTGCTGATATTTTTTAAACTCAATTTTTTTTGATAATCTGTTCATATTAATGTTTCCCCAGAGGTTTTCATTTATTTGATAATATGGGATGGTTTTATTTTAATAAAATGTTTTTTTCAACATTCACCAATTTTGTTTTTACTAAAGTATGAGCTGTGAGTTGTAGATGAACGAATGAAATTAAAACAGATACACAAATATTCTCACAAAGAATAACTCAACACTAACAGATAATATAGTGTACTACTGTAACTTTATTTACACATAACTACAGAAACACTTGGTTCATTGTTATCCTTTTTTTTCAAACAATATGTTCATTTGAACAGTCAGAAAAAATATTAAATTCATTGATTCATTTTCATCTCCATGCTCTGGCCAGTTGTAGTATTTCTGCATATTTTGATGTCTTGATGCACAAACGTAGCTTTCTGCAGCATCAGTCCTGATGTTCTACAGATCCTGAAGATGTCTCCATCTGTTGTTTAACAATATCAAGGTTTGTTCTCCTCCACCTGGGTCCACTCTTCAGGTGAAGACATTTCTGTGAATTGATGATAAAACACACAGACACACACAGTATATATTATATGCAGTATACTGTATATTAAGACAATGGGTCAAACTAATGTCTTCAGACTCCACCACCTCCTCGTCCACGCTCCTGGATGTCCAGGTGTTGTAGGTCTGGACGCAGGGGACATCTGGGTCCATTATGGGCTGAATGCTGCATCCACTTTGTCACTTCCCTCATCAGAACCACAGAAAATCAACAGATTTACATCAAAGAATATTGTTGAGTACTATTCTTTTTGTTGATGCAATCTTACCTGCTGTGATGTGAAAGTCTGGGTTACTAGTGGTTCAACAGGAAGAGCCTCAGGTGATGGACTGGAGACCTGGAAACCTGAAAACACAAACAAAATAAAATAAAAGAATAATATATTTAACAGATATTTTAAAAGGGACTAATTTTTTAAACTATAAATTAATGTTGAATAATTATTAGAAACATTAACTAATATATTACCATTTCAGTGCTGTGAAAACTATTTACATGTAGAATTCCTTCTGACTCTCAACTATCAGCTGCTGTGTAAGTCCTCACAGAGCTGCACTTCCTGAAGTGAAAAGTCTCCAAAAACCAGCAGGAGCTGAAAAAAAATTATAACCTGCTGTTTACTGGAAATAACTTTGGCTTCTCTGAAGACAAACCGCTCAAATATAAAGTTTTAAATGGCTAAATTGGACGGATCGCGTTTGTATCTTGTCCATTGTAAACAAGGAGCGCAGTTGACGCGAGTCTGGAAGTGACGTCATAATCGCGCGACGGGAAACCCCGTATTTATCGTGTGAAAAAAAAGGCGCTAATTTTAAACTGTTTTTGAGAGGAATTTTCATTCATTTCACATTGTTTTAGCAAAAACGATCAGAGGTCAATCTTAATATATATATATGTTGTGCCATTTTATGGAAAGTTAAAAGATGATGTCAGGGGAGCTTTAAATACATAATTTAAATTCATTGCAAAAATCCATTGATTCTAATTGGGGTCATTTTTGACCCCACTCATGGAAGAATGTAGGTATTGGTCGTTCATGCATCCAAGGGTTAGTATGCTTCTAATTTCTACAGTTCCTTCAAAAAAACATTCTTCTCTTTGAAATTCTGCTCCTGTTCTTGTTTTCTTGTGCAGCTTTTAGCTACCATGTGACTTATTTTAGCTTTAAAGGTATTGTGACATGATGTTGGAAATTTGCATATTTGTCACAACATATATATCTTATATCATTCAGCTCTGTTCGTTTTTGCAAAATACATTATAAATATATAAAAATTTCATTCCAAGTTATGGTAATTTTTTCTTTGGGACACGCCCAATCCGTGTTTTTCCGCGTACGTCATCAGTGACGTGACAACGGGAAGGCACTGCTCGAACGCGCATGCAAATAATAAAGGCGGAGCATGTCGATCAGACGAGTGTAGCATTTCTAGTGTTGATCTAAGCGATTTGTCTTCAGTTTTGGAAGGTGAAGTTAGTTCTGGTGATGAGCAAGAGCCAGCAGGTTTTAATTTAGGTATTCAACTGTATTTATATGAACCTTACCGTTCAGGAAGTGAGTCAGAACCGAGACGGCAGAGGAGGGAGGATTTTAGGCAGGAAAAGTCATGGAACTCGATCTATCTAGCACTTTGAGATTTTCATTAATGAAAAGTGCGTTATAAATTGAATTTATTATTATTATTATTATTATTATTATTATTATTATTATTATCTCGTTTACAGAGCACCGATTGGTATTTTTTAATTAATGTATCTAATAATTATTCAACATTAATTATAGTTTAAAAATATGAATACCTTTGAAGTATCTGTACTTTTTTAACGTTTATTTTAACATGAAAAACATCATTCTTATTTCCACAGATGTAATGTGCATGTGTAAATACACTGAATGTTCACTATATCTTGAGAGTATATTTATGAATTATCACTTCAAAAATGAATTTTCACTGAAATTATGTCTGAATTACATCAGTGCATTTAATGATTACTGCTTACTTACTTACTTACAGCCTAGTTTTATCATAAAAATATTTTGAATTCAATGAAAACACAAAACAATTGTATTGTTTTATAAATATTTCTCCACTGTAAATAAAGCAACGATCTGATATATCACAAAATTATATAAATATCTGCTGGTGGAGATTCTCAGTCGTCCAGGACATCATAAAATAAAAAAAAAGCGTTCAATACAGAAACAACTGGACTTTATTTGTTACAGAAAACATTTCACCCTCTATCCAATTGAATTGAGAAAGCCCTATGGATAGAGAGCGAAACGTTTTCTGTTACAAATAAAGTCCAGTTGTTTCTGTATTGAACGCCTTTTTTATCATATAAATATATATTTTTTATTTGCATATAAAAATAAATATTATGTAATTTATTGGTTTTTAATGAAAAAAGTTGAAATACATATATTACAATTATTTTTAAGATGTTAAACTAAAGGTACATTGACAATTTACACATTTTACAAAATGTAATGACACCAAAAAATTCTCTGTTTGACATTGTTTTTTTTCTAATTTAAATGTATTAAAAACAAAAAATATATATACATCAGAAATGTATGAATCTGTACAAAATCAACTAAAACATCTTTATTTTACAGAGTTCTATGGAGTTCCACTTCGATCATGTGTTGTGACTAGGATCCACAACACTTTTCCAGCAGCAGGTGCCTACACTGGCTTCAAGTGCCCCATGTTGAATGATTAATGGTATCTGGAACTTCACTCTGGAACTGCTGTGTAAATATCTGGATGCTGAGTGGTGGTGGCACGTGAACTTCATCTCCAGGCTGGTCATCTGATTCACCTGCGCAGAGAGCAATTACCTCCTTCCTAACAGCTTCCACATAACCTGTCAAAGGAAAACAACAAACAAACAAAAAAAACATTATTTTTCAAAATACCTTTGTTCTTTGTGCCCTTTCTTAAACAAACTTGTATTCTGACAGATCTTGAATTTTACCTTGTTTGTGTGGTTTGAGAATTCTAAGAAAACAGAAATAAAAATTATATATTTCAGAATCACGATTTAGATTTGTTTTTTTAAAAACCATTTAGCAAGTTTTAATTGTGATTTGAAGAACGGTTGAACAACTGGGAGATAAAGTTAGAGAGGTCAGACTGAGATGGTTTGGACATGTGCAAAGGAGGGACAGTGGGTATATTGGTAGAAGGATGTTAGAAATGCAGCTGCCAGGAAAAAGACACAGAGGGAGTCTGACAACAAATAATTTTATGAGTTTGTTTCTTCAAAGTAACTTTTGTCAATATACGCAGTAGAAGTTTTAATCTTGCTCTAATCATTTTATTGTATACTCTATTAATTGAAAACTTATTAATACACGATTCAGCTTTGAAAAAACGTGCGGGGAGCTTCGTGGCTTTGAGCATGTCCGATTGCGTTTGAGATCTATCATTTTAAAACAGTAAATCATCCAAAACTCTCATTAATAAACCCTCCCTGAATAAATAAACTTCCTGATGCTACTTCATCGCGCAGACATAATTTAAAAATACATAAATAGCAACGTGTGTGTGCAACTCGTGTTATTTCGGCTATTTTTTTTAGCAGCGACCAAACACAACTTATTGTTATTACTTGAATGTATTAAAGCAATCGAAGGGTTATTATTCATCAAATACAATGATTGGACACTTGATCAATTGAAAAGTGATTTAGACACGGTTTATTTCATACACAGTAGCTAAGTGGGGTTAGCTTCGTGATGTGGCTTCTTTGTTTATGTTTATGTTTATTAAATTTGTTCATTTTTTTACAAAAGTAACAATACAAGACAATCTCATAAATGATAGTGTACAAAATGTAAAAAAATGAAAGGTAGCAGAAAGAAGAATAAATCTTATTATATCTGCTCCTTACTTCCAACAATCAGATTAAACAACGATAATCAACCATGTAAACAAAAANTCTTCACCTAAACAGAAAAAAGTGGTATCATCAGCAAAAAGTACACATTTAAGGAGTCCTGACACATTTACCAAGTCATTCACATAAGTTCTTGGGCTAACGCTAACAGAGGCGCGATCGCGTTTGAGATCTATCATTTTAAGACAGTAAATCATCCAAAACTCTCATTAATAAACCCTCCCTGAATAAATAAACTTACTGATGTTACTTGATCGCGCAGACATAATTTAAAAATACATTATTAGAAAAGTGTGTGTGCTACTGATTAATTCTGTCGGCTATTTCTTTTAGCATTGAACATAAAGAATCTGCCGTGATAATTGGCTTTATGCACTCACAGTATATAAAGTAAAACAACATGAACTCACATAAAGTTTATAATCTAAAACACTACACACCTCCAATTATGTTTGCACAAAGACTTACTCTTTTCCTGGACAGTTTTCCGACGGTAGCTTCCCTGCGTTGTTTTGACGTGGTAGCTGTGGGACTTTCTTCTGTAGATTTTCTTTTAAAAATAGTAGGAATAGCATCCGGTTTAAAAAGTCTTCTCCATCTTACTGGTAATCCTAAAGATTATTTTATACCAGGTCTTTCCTGAAAACAGTCGGCAGTAAAATGGTCGCTGCAGACATACGATTCTTTAGTAGGAACCCACCGGTCCCTCGTTCTCTGCACTTGTCTGGTCCATTCTTGGCGAAGTTTCTCATCTTTTGGGAATTTGTGAAGGCTCACTTGTTCACTGCTGATATTAGAACACCCAAATGCGCTACAACGTGACGGCATTTTTGAAGTTACACAAAAAAAGAGGCGATCTTTCAGGAAATTAATCTGTATGGCAAGCAGTTAACACACCAGACAAACGGGCAAGGCTCTACCTTCTGCCCGTTGTCACGTCACTGATGACGTTTGCGGAAAAACTCGGCTTTTTAGGGGCGTGTCCCAGAGGAAAAAAATACCATAACTTGGAATGAAATTTTAACATATTTATAATTTATTTTGCAAAAACGAACCGAGCAGAATGATATAAGATATATATGTTGTGACAAATGTGCAAATTTCCAACATCATGTCACAATACTGTACCTCTAAGCGTGTCTGCTTCTTTTAGCTGGTGTTCTGCGTCTTTTTGCATAGTCCACTTTAGCTAATGTTCTGCTATTATTCTGAAACTGCAGCTTCTTTTGACCGTCTTTTGCTACTTTTACTTCAGCGTTTTTCAAGGATTTTTGTTGTCAATCACATCGCGTGTGGTACATGAGGTGGAAAAAGACTATGGTATGTGCACAGGGTCCCAGTTACATCCAACAAAAATACAAATTGTAAAGAAAAACATTAGTAAGAGCCGAGACATGAACTAAGAATACAGGAGGTAGTCCCTGACTTACGACAGAGTTCCGTTCCTAAGTGGCGTCGTAAAGCGAATTTCACCGTAACTCGAAACATACGTCCAAACTGCACCTTATACATACAGTACTGTATTTTACCAAGCACTTAGCCTATCCTAACACAGTACCCTACATAATTAACAAAAAACACATACATGTCAGAGCCATAATGAAGGGAAAAAAGAGATAACCTACTCTGGAATGCTGGTGAAGCCATTTCCTCCGTTTCTCCCTCCCTCCTCTGGATTCTCCATTTGTTTACGTTGTAAAACCGCAGTCCATAAAACAGCTACTCTTCCACAGCTGCTGCCTGTTTCTGCCTGTCCAGCTTGCTGCAACGTTTTGTTTTTTGAATGTCCAGAGGACCAGACTTAGCTTTTTTAGAGAGTACAGGCAGCTGTTGCCTTCACAGCTAGCAAAACGGGAAACCAGAAACTGCCGGAAACTGCGTAAATTGGCTTCAAAATTAAAAAAATCCAAATATATATATACTGTATATATTTAATGGAGATGCGTGTCGTAACCCCAAAGCGTCGTAAGTCGAGGCCGTCGTAGGTCGAGGAGTACCTGTATACTATATTCACTAAAGTAAGAATACACTAAGCACTGACAGTACAAAAATAATGCACCAAAACAACAGCAGCACAAACATGAGTCTGTGTGAGCAGATGAGGACTAATGAACACAGCAACATGAAAAAATCAGCAGCATGAGATCAGTAGCACATATCAACAACCAACACAGTGATTTTCCTGGTTTTAGAGGTTCATAAGTCTAACAGTTTCCGGGTAGAAGCTGTTCCACAGTTTAGTGGTTCTACACTAAATGCTCCTCAACCTTCTGCCTGAAGGGAGCAGGTGGGGTAAAAAGTGCTGGGTGAGTGGGGTCCTTCATGATTCAGGTGGCCCTCTTCCTGCATCTGGAGGTGTAAATACAGGTAGTCCTCGACTTACGATGGCCTTGAGTTACGACGTTTCGTGGTTACGACACGCATCTCCCATAAAAAAATATACAGTATATATATACACTGTATATATATTTTGAAAAATTTATTTTGAAAAGCCGAGTTACGCAGATTCCGGTTTAACGTTCTAGACGTAGAGGCGGAGAAATGCTGCCCTATCCACCTTATTCCTAGCCCCTATGATGCCTTGCGCGAATTATGTGTACGACTTCCGCCGAAAGTCAGAACCGGCACTTTTAGCAACGCGCTAACTGGTTTTCGTCAGAGGTTTTAGGTCATAAAATATGTGGGAACACAAACGATCACAACTCAAATGTGGAGATATTGTTTTACCGCTACCTACAGCTGTTGAGGGGTGGGAGGACGACTTGAAGAAGTGGCCGAAAATAACGTACACTAGCATGTTTAGCTACTAGCATACTTAGCTACTTTGTTGACAGTTGCTTCAGATGGCGAAGCGATGAGCAATCTGAAAAGCTCTGAAGCTTATTAGTATCTTCACATTAACAAGGTTGGTCCTGTTATGTTAAGAGAGGTGGGACACATTCTTATTTACCTTAAGGCAAACACAGAGTCCAGTCTTAGCCTTAAATATCCACATCTCCAGGTCCAGCTAACAATGATGTTGCTTTGGACTTTTGAGCTGCAAGATGTTTATCTGGACACCAACTGAGCACCTGGAGCTTGACATTTCTTTTGACAAAGACTTTACTGATTCACAAATGAAGCACCTTGAGAACTTTTAATAAAATACAGTAAATGAAAACAAATAATGAAATAGACAGGAAACTATCTTTAAAAACCTGATAATGAAAAAAGTGACATTTAGATAGAAACAGTAGTTTAATCCAAAATTAACTGATATAGTGCACATAAACAACTAACCTTGCAACTATTGTACATAACAAATGAATCATTTTAGCAAATACTTTTCTAATAGTTAACATTGCATCCTTTAAAAAAACATGTTAAGAGTTGTGTTACAGCAAGTACCGTACACCAGTACTGTACTGTACATGTTTGAGAAAAATGTTTACATTTAATGTCTTCTCACTTCTCACTTGAAATAAGCTGGTATCCTTTGCGTGTGAATGCTGGAATGATTAAATTGACACCATGCTCTTGCAGCAGGTCCCTCACTGTGAAACCACGATCACCCATCACCTGATCTCCAGCACGCAGATAGTCCAGAAACCCAGAGTTCTGTGTTATATACCTGTCACTGCATTTACCACCATAAGCATCTGAAATAAACATGATTATTCCAGAGGGAGAAACAGCCAATAAATATTTCACAGTGTTATTTGCATGTATGATTCACTTCTGGAGTCCAAGTTTTTAGCTTTCTGCAAAACATGTTGCTTTAATTGTTTCACGGGGCAACCATAGAATAAGGTCGTTGGTTTGTTCTGACATTATGTCAATCCACATTCCAACAGTCATGCTGCATGTGACTGTGGTGGTGTTTACAGCTCCACACTCTCGTCAAGCCCATCTGAAAGTAAAAGTACAGTATACAAACATTAGGGTTCATTTATGAACACACACACACACCTAGATTATATATATGTAAATAAACACACACACACCTATATTATACATATATATATATATATATATATATAGGTGACCCCATAGTTACGTACGAGTTTGGGAGATAAGAACTGTTCGCAGCTCGATTCTGCCGTAGCTAGGGGGTGAAAATAGCGTCCAGTTCGTAGGTCCTTATTCCGTTCGTAGGTCGTGGAAATACCGCTAACGGAGCGCGCGCACACATTTAAGCATGTACAGTAGTGTACTGTAATGTTAAACATTGCTATTCACATTTACAGAATAAATAAAAATATAATTTCTTACTTTGAGATGGTCAAAGCCGACATCTTAGGTTGCCATGCGTTGATTGTTGTCGGGCCGAGCAGCGCGGCAGCCGGCGAGTGAACCACCGCAGCTGCTCGAGGCCTGTGTTAGCTAGCTGGCTAGCTTCTGCTAGCCAGGCCATGAGCTGGTGTTGGAGCGGCGGCGCGATCGGCGATCAATCTGCAGCTGCTGCTCCAGCCTGAGACGTCCACAGAGCTCACAGAGACGTTTCCAGCTAGTAATTAATCCATATGAAGCCATCCTGGTCACCAGTCTTCAAAGGCCGGCTCCCTGCAGCCGAAACTGACCTAAGATGGCGTCCGGTGTTCTGCTGTAACTAGTGACCCTGTAAACTGGAGACTTTCAAAGCAGCCGTGACTGACCTAATGGCCTCCGGTGTTCTGCCTTAACTTGTGACCGTGAAAACTGGAGACCTTCTTCCTGTTATGACCGGAAGTTGCACATTTATTGCGCAATCATGACAAAAATGATCAGAAATGATCATTTTTATCATAATTATTATTTATAAAGCCTTTAAAACAACCACAGCTGCAACAAAGTGCTGTACACATGAAATTAAGAACATTTAAACACAAAAAAAAAAATTTTTTTTTATACAGTAATGTCATATTTTTATTAAATATGATACGTTCGTAGGTCCCGTTGTTCGTAGGTCGATGGAGTCGTAGGTAGGGGGTCACCTGTATATATATATATATATATATATATATATATATATATATATATATATATATATATATATATATATATATATATAAACACAACACACACCTATATTATATATATATAAATAAAATACACACACAGCATAGGTGCGTGTGTTTATTTGCCAGTTATGAACGAAAATATTAGTATCATTTAATCACTGACTACATAAAATCATAACACTAAAAGCTGTCTCTTAAATCATACCTGATCCTCTGGAGGATACAGAGTCTTTTTTCAGGTGGTTTCTCGTAGCCCAGCCACAAAGAAGGATGCAGGTTTTTGTTTTCGGAGCATGTTCAACACACACTAGTTGCAGCCACAAATTCAGCTTTGTCTGATTATTCGTACAGCCACGAACAGCGCAACAGGTACCCGAGCTCCACAAGGACATCTTCGTGACAATATTAGCTCGAAATAACAGAAAACAGAACTTTAACAGAACTTCAACGACACGCGCAGATTAGCAAGTAAACAACGAGGATCCAATGCAGAAATTCTACTTCCGGGGTCAAACGGAAGTAAGACACATAATCGCTTCTACAGTGACACCCCCAGGAATAAGGTGGATACTCTTTAAAAAAAGCTACGTCTGGTCCTCTGGACATTCCAAAAACAAAACAAAACTTGTTAAAGCTGGACAGACAGCAGCTGTGGAAAAGTAGCTGTTTTATGGATGGCGGTTTTACGACTTAAACGAATGGAGAATACTGAG